>VWZD01013617.1:351603-441935 GCA_013396695.1 Sakesphorus luctuosus
GGCGCTGGATTCTTTCACTAAAGGAGCTGGGAGAGGGACGAGCCGCGCCCTGATTGGGCAGCGCGGCCTCCAGGTGTGCTGTCATTGGCAGAGGCGCGCACAGGTGAGGAAGGAGCCGCCGCCGAGCGCCAGGTAACGAACGCACCGCGCGCCCGCGCCGGGAGGCACCGCGGGGCCGGCGGGAATGGAATGGAATGGAATGGAATGGGGAGACGGCGCTGGAGCGGCGGGCAGTTCCATCGTCCAAGAACTGCTCCCTGCCCGCGCCGCGGACGGGGCGGCCGCGCTGAGAAGGCGAGGCGAGGCGCAGGGCCGTCGGTGCCCCGTTGAGGCGGCCCCTGAGCTGCTGTCCGCCTGCCTCACCTGTTGGGCTGCTCCGTGCCCGAAAGCCCCCGGCTCCTGCCGCTGGCCTGCGGCTCCGTCGAATAGCGGCCAGGGAGGCGATGGCTTTCAAGAACAATTTAGTAGATCGGTTTTTATCTTGGGTTTAGGGGCTTCTCTTTTCTTTTTCTCTTTTCTTTTTCTCTTTTCTTTTTCTCTTTTCTTTTTCTCTTTTCTTTTTCTCTTTTCTTTTTCTCTTTTATTTTTTTATTTTCCTTTTCTTTCCTCTTCCTCGGGACCAGATGGGTTTGACATTGGTGAATGTCTGGTGCAGAAGGCATCTCATGGCAGTAGGATGAGGTGGTGCCAGGAGATGACACCCACTGCATGGAGCTGACAGTTGAGCTCAGGGGGTTGAAGGATCTGTTTTGTCAGCAGGGGAAAGCTGGAAGTGAATGGGAAAGATGGAATGGAGTGTTCTTGAGGAAGGCTTTGTTTTGCAGGGGAGGGGTGAATGGAGAGGACTGCAGATCAGTCACCCTTCAGTCCAATACAACCTACTGTGTTCTTTGCTAGAGGAACAAAGTGAGTTTACAAGGGACAGGTTCCACAGGCTGTGGAGGAAGCAGTTTTGCTCTGATGGAAAGGGTGAGGAAAAGGAGCTACCCCCACATGGGGACAGTTCAAGAACGCGAGTGGAAGGGTAGCAAGGAGACTTCACCCATTCTCAGTCCCCATTCCTTCACCAGAGACAGATCAGGACCTCACTAATTCTTGCTGCTACCACCTGTCCTCCTGGAGACATCTTTCTATATTAAGTGTCCAACTTGACTGCTGATAACCTCTGCTGTACAAATTGTGCTGAATGTGTAAAGAATGCACCGTTACATGGGGTTGCCCATTATGTTACTTAGTCATCTTTGTAAGAACATTACCTGAATAATTTAAAACCCATCAAAATTATACTGTCTTGGGGGAAGAGCATTTTTGATTTTCTACCTTTGATTTCATAGAATCATCGAATATCCTGAGTTGGAAGGGCCCTCAAAGTTCATCAAGTCCAACTCGTGAACAGGGGAGTTTCTATTGACAAGAATGTAGTACAAGGGATATTCATGGAAATACGTATTTGTATAACCAAATACATACATATATATTAAAAACAGGTAGTATTGCAGTTTGGGGCCTGATCTTCTATCACCTACTGCTGCAGTTGAAAAGCTTGACTCTGCTAAATCTTTGGTATTATGGGATCACAATCAGGCACAGATATCTATTACTGAGTCTCAGGCCTTATCTATATTCATAGTAACTAATCAAATCAAGCAAATTCAGTATATATCATTTTTAAGTCAGCTTAAACATAGCCCCATGAAGATTTCTGTCACTTTAACTAAACATAATTAGAAAAATACTTTACCTTGGTCAATGATCCTGTGATTGAGCACGAGATATTAGTTAGCTGTTCTCTTTCTCCATTCACCAGTCAGAGAAAAGAAACATTATTATACAATCTGTAAATCCAACCAAAAGTTGTCAATGTGGCCATTATTTATGGCAATGCTTGTATGAACTGTTTTGTGTAATACATTTTGAGGAAGCCATAAGGCTTCATAAAACACAGAAGAGAAAGAGTAATTTATTTATTACAAATAATACAGTCATTTTGAATAGAAATTACTATGCAATCTAAAACCAAATTGAACCTCTTGGATATATTACTATGAGTTGTTTGGGAGAAGTAGTGGCAGCTATTATTGGTAGTTTGCTAGTGAAGCTCTGTTAACTGTAGAAATGATAAAGTTTCTTCGCCAAATGGTAAGGTTTCTTTCACAAATATTTGTTATGCTGAAAGAAACTTTGAGACCTGAAAAGGTTACTTGTTTGTGCACCATCAATAGGATTAGCACCAATTTGGGTATCCTCTTTCTCTTTTTTAATTTTTCAATTATAAGAAACTTTTGGATGTCTTGTATGTTAGTTTCCCCCTCTGCCCCTGCCCATTTTTTCCCATATGAAATACATATGAAGAAGGAGAAGAAGATCAGTGATGAGCACATTAGAAAATGCCACCTTCCCCAAGGTAGAAATGCTGTTGATACGTGATTTTAGAGGAAAGAAAACTGCCTTTGATGCCATCTGTAGTCCTGGACCAAACCCAAACTGTAACTCAAACTGAAATTGAGTTTGTTGTTCTAGTACTGGGTCAAATACAAAACTGCCTTTAGCAGCCTGCTCTCAGGAGAGATTCTGTTAGAATGAGGTAGTTGGGAGACTGAATCACTGCTCACTGTCTTGGGTGGTGTTCCAAGGTCAAAGTTAGGAATATAAGTGGAAAACGCAGTAATGAGCTCTTGATTTGAGGCAGCTGGAGATGATAACTATTATTTAGTTGGGAGTTGCTTAGATGGAAAAATATACCCTGAAAATTATTTTAACTAGGTAAGTAGGCATAGGACTCATCATGTTCTGGATGAGCCCTTGGCTTCAGACTACAGCCTGGAATCAAATTGTCAGAGTCCACCTCTAGCTGAGCAGGTCAAACAAGTCCTATCTAATCCAGCCTGATGCTCATTCTTCATGATCTACAAGATTATTATAAACTAACCTGTTAGTCATTGAAACATCAGGTAATGTTATTTCTGGCCAGACCAGTCTCGCTTCCTGTAGAATAAAGGCTGTGTACAGCAGAAATGGAATAGTCATGCCATACATTATTGAAAGTCTAGGACTTGTATTTGGAGTGTTCAGGAAACATTTAAAATAGAAAAATACTGGGTTTCATACTGTGCTTGCTTCTTTGTTTGCACAGCAGCTGATAGTTTTTTGTGGCGTTGCAAGGATTCAGTGTAGAATTGATCTGTATAAAGATTTACTCATGTTTACACTGTTCACTCCATGGCAGTGAGCACCAATGCCATTTGGACTTGCCAGCACTGGGTAAAGGAAATTGAGTGTACAAATAAGGCTTAAATAGGCTTACTTAATTGCACTAAGTACCTAAATACATTTCAGAAAACTATTAAAATAAGTCTGTGAGATAAAAGATGTTGGAGAGATATTTATGTCAAAACAGTGTTGTAAAGCAGTTCAGTGAGAGAGCAGATGTTTGAATACAACTGTTTTCAGTAGGCAGTGATTACCACGTATTTTTATTTGTGTCTTTCTATGTCAGTGATGGCTGTTGATATAAAATGTACTCTCTCAGTAAGTTCAAAGACAACCACCTACCTACTAATTTTGTGATATGCAACGTTTACTGTTAATCCTCCCCACAGCCCTTTCTTTGTAGCCCTCTGTATGAAGCTATATTTACTGGAGTTTGTGCAGACTTTGATCCTAAACTGACTTCAATGAAGCCATCATGTACATCAAAATAAGCTTAAAAGATTGCAGTGCAACCCTCCAATACCAAAAATAGATCATTCTTATGCTCTAAAAATTAATTACTCTGCACTGTTAACTTCAAGAAAGTAATTCTAAGTAACCACGATCCTGGTAACGGTTGACTTTTAATGCTTCACAATGAACTGTGAAAGTCCTATCAGAATAGAAGATTTTGTGATTACTGCTTGTGGATTTCTGTCATGCTATCTGGAAACTGCAATTTGTGCTCTCCAAACAGGTATGCTGGGAGCCCTTTAACAATCTTGAGCTCTCAGGTACCTCCACAGCATGTATGACAGCAACAGTTCAGCCTTGTGGAGGACCATGGAATATCAAGCATTTCCTGGCCACAGGGCAAGGTGTGGAGCTGAGTGTGGCACTTTCTATTTGAAATGCTGATTTGCATTTCTTTAGATCCATCAAAGCAGTATGGAGACATGCTAAAAAAAAAAAAAGGAGGGGCTTTATTTATTTTTGTTTTGCTGATTATGAACGTAGACTTCATGGTTCTGAAAGATGACATATTTACAACATGACTGTCCTGTGTATCTGCAACACTGAACTGGGGCAGTGTGCCATACACAATTCTGTTTCGGTTCAAAACAGAAATAATTTTTAGTGTTGAAAATACCTCACAGTATGTAAATTGAGATATTGAGACAGCTAGGAAGGCAGAGAAGCCTGACAGCAGATTGAAATATTAGGTTCATATTTGATTAGCAGACATTAAAATACCAATCTATTTTATAAAGATTACTCACAGTTTTGGAACCAATTCAATAGAATTTAATATAGAACGATGGCTTTTCTGCAGATGCTTTGATCTGCCTGATAGAGTTTTTTAGTGATTCATTCAAGCATTTTCAAACACTGGGAAAATACAGTTAGGTCACCTAATGAGGGTAATTTTGCTGTTAGTGTAAAACTGTAGTGTGAAAAGAAGAAGACATCTCTGAAAGACAATTTATGTGATGTGGGATCTGAGACCTTGGAAATGTGTTAATTAAACTGACATTAAAATTGTCATGTCTTTATGGGGCAGAGCTGGAGAACCTAAATAACCTGACCAGTGAGAAAAATGTTAGAAGTACATCTTCCTAGAGTTTTGTCCAGCTTCTTGTGTTAATCAACAAGATCTTTGCATCATCATAGAACAGAACTGGAAATTCATAGACACATTTTGAGTAATCCCAGTTTGAATTGCTTTGAGATTAAGGTTAAATGCTGTTGGTTTGTTTAGGTTTTGAACTGTTCCTAGGAAATATAAGAAAATTGTCTAATACCTATATATATATATATCTCCTTTTTTTTCCCTTAAATTACTGGAATATTTTTTAACTGCCAGTGGTATTTTTTATCAAAACTTAATTTTTTTCCTTTCATCTTTCCCCCCCCCTTCTTATTTTTTCTCTTCTTTTTCTCTTTCTTATTTTTCTGTTTTCTTTTTTCCTCTCTTATTTATTCCCTCTTTCTTTTTTCTTTTTTATGTTTTTCTTTCTTTTTACCTTGTTTTCTTTTTTTTTCCTTTTTTTAACTGTCCTTCCCTCTTCTTCTTCCCTTCTTCTTATCCTCTTCTCGTCTCCTTTTCCTCTTGATAACACAAAACTCCCTCAGCTGTATAAAATGAGCCCACGGTTGTCTTTGGTACTGCAGTAGGTACCTGGGGAAAATGGGCTGGTCTTCCCCAAGTGCCATGGAGGCCTGGCACAGTGCACAGTGGGAATGGCCAAGTCTGTGCTTGCCACCAAGGCTGCTGCTCCCAGCTCACATCAGTGGTCTTCAAACCATTAATGACTGACAGCAGCTTTTTAGAGGAATCTGAAATAGGGATGTCATCAACATGGGGGAAAACCAAGAGCTTCAAATAGTGCATTTGGTATAAGTATATTGAGAGTTTTAAAAAATACAGAAGCTCCACAGGTCTAAAACATTGCCCTGCAATAATAAGCATTCTAAAACCCATGATGAATGTGTCTCTTTTTGCTCCAACAGTCTGTTCTGAAATAGGCATAAGGGTTCCAGAATGCAGAAGCTGAAGGATGGCATATAAACAATTGCTTGTTTACCTTTCCCACACTCAGGAATTAGAGTAAATGCAGCCCATAGAATACACAAATACTTTCCAATGGGAGCAGCAGGAGTTGGAAAACAAAGCTATGGACTTACCATCCTGTTCATTTAAAATCAGTGTGGTTCTCCTTTAAAATAGATCAATACTATACTCGAAGAGCAAGGGACTTAAGAAATCACAGCAAATGGGAAAAGCTGCTTTCAGAATCTGCTGAATTAGAGGTGGGGTTGACAGTCCCTCGGCTGTGGCTCATTTATGCTTGTGGCTGCCCTCAGGATCAGGTAAATGCTATTTTATTTGAAGGGCAGAGGATAAAGAGGATTGTCTGGTGGCACAAAAGGAAGCAGTGTTGGAGCCAGAAGATCTCTGCTGTGCCTTGTTCTATGGAAAGGTCACCAGACCCTGTGTCTCTATGTTTCTGTGTTAAGTTTCTTCAGTTCTACTTTTAGTACCTTTATGGACAGGTGTAGTGGTATCACTTTCTAAGATTTTTGGGTATTCTCTTTTGAAATACAGGAATATTTCAGAAGAAAACCTCCAACTGGTTTCGTTCATAAATGTAAAGGCAGTATATAATATTACTCGGTGAAGATTTTTTGGGCAGTACAGGGTCAGAACTTGTTGACATAATCATTGGCCTTTTTTATTGGCTATATTTGGTTCTTCAGTGCTCAGGAGCTACAAGATCATTTAGTCAATGACTTGGGGAAGACCCCAGTACTAGATTCCCTGCAGCTGCTTTGTCAGCTTGTCCTATCAGGTTCACCATCTCAGTGATACCATGTTTATACCATGCACATGCCCTGCATGCACATACAGGCCTGCTTTATCTGTAACTCAGACTGCTGTGAAAGTAGATTTTCCCCTGCTGCTGGAAGGACTTCCCTGACAACCAGAGAGATGTGGTAACTATTCTATCTCATTCTGCCCCTGTGTTGTGGGATCGCCAGACCCAGGAATTGGGCTCTCAGTGCATCACTTTGACATGTTGGTTCCAAATTCCTTTGGTCTTCATTTTCCCTTTGCAGTATCTCTGTTACCTGTGTGCACTATTACTCTGCCTAATTCACTGTTGATTTTTTTCATTGCTTTTTAATGCAGATTGAGAATCCTGTGTAATTCCAATGCCTTTAGCTGTGTTACATGGGTGCTTTACGTATGCTGCTTTATACCCTACCTTTGTTTCTCTGAGTCCCTTGTTTATGAGAAGGATTAGACAAAATATTCATGTTTTCTCAATTCTCTCAGGATGCAGAAACTTCTTAACATGTCATACCCTAGGCGCTGCGTGTAAATAGGAGTCACACTGCATATTTTGCCTCCTTGCTTTCAGTAGAGAAACCAAAGCTCTTAGAATAAACAGATTTACAAAATCTTTGCTTTTCCTGTACATTTTTGTTGCTTTTCCTTTTTCCCAAGTAAGTGGAAATTTTAGCTTCAGGAAGAAACAAAGTGGAAGTATTCTACAGGGAAGAAGTTTTATGTGCTCCAGGACAGAGATGTTGAGTATTTGCTTGTCTCTATTTGACTTGAAAACAGTACCTGGAGATGGCTGTTTGTTTATATGGAGTGTTTGGGTGTGAGGGGCAAAGCAGGCAGATTTACATTTACATTTCTTCACTGCTTCTTTCTCTAGCTCCCACACATGAGCAATAGCCCTGCAGGGAAGGGTGTGGGAAAGTTGTACATGTTGCTCCTTATTTCACCATAAACTTTGCTTTGAGTACTAGGACTTTTCAGGGGAACACAAACCCTGCTTTACCACTGTTGGGGGTATGAGTTACCCCTCTGCGTAATCAAAACCATGGTTAAGGTGCTTGGGGAGAGAGGCAAAATCATATTCTTGGGCTGTGTCATTTCAGAGTGAGTGAGGTTTCTAAAGGTCAAGAAACCTTTGTCAGAGGGAGACCAAACTGACACCACGTAGTCTTTTGGCCCCGAGGCAAAGACATTTTCTATCGGGCTGAAGTTGCTTAAACTCTTACGCCCAGGCACCATCTGGCAGAGACAGTTCTTGACCTGTGGAACTTTCAGAAGAGTTGTGCGAGGCTGACGTGGGGAGGTAGGTGCAGCACCTCTTCATTTTATATGTGTGGTTTTTGAGCAACAGGTTTGCCAGAGATTATGTGGGGAGTATGTGCAGAGCCAGGAATTTATTACCCCTTGCCCAAATCTCAGGCTGGCGCAGATGGGTAGTTTGACAAATGCTTCAGCCTGACTCCTGGAAAGTACTCTTGCATTCCCAGTGAAACCAGTGAGTTGCCCAGTTTAGAATACATTTATTTTTAAACTGCACAGGCAGGAATTACATGTTTTGACAAATGGGCCAGTGTGTTGAGCACCTTGTGGATTCTTAGGCCCCTGAAACATTTTCATGCCTAACTGCTTGTTAAACTTGCTGCCTAGAAGAATCCCTCTGCCCTCCTTTGGGCTCCCAGGCAGTGCCTGAGACCGTGCAAGGTGCCTTTCTCAACTAGCCTTGCCCTTTTTTTATTTAAATGACTAGCAAAGTTGACGGTAGAGTTTACGTGGGGAGAAAAATTCAGGGTGAATTGACTCACAAAACAGACAAACTACATTTGAAATGTGGTATTTTAAACCCAAATGTCTTTATCCCATTTAGCAGAGCTAATTGGTTCAGCCTATGTGTAGCATTGGTTAAATGTTCTACGTTGCACTGACAACTCTAAACTGATGCCGGTATCTACACTGGACAGCTGATGGTGCAGTATCATAGTTGGCTTCCAGGACAGTGGAGTCCAGTTTCACCAGAGTTTTATAACCCTTGGTAAAATCTTTTTCAGTCTTATGCATGTATGAAGTAGAGGTGTTGGTCACTGAGCTTGGCACCACAACACAGTGGAGCAAAGTAATTCCACAGCGAGGATTCTGTCATACCTATCCTCAAGGTCACAGTGCTGAGCAGCCAGCAACTCAAGTAAAAAGCAGGACACAAGAGACTGTCAAAAGGTCCTGTAACCCTGGTTCTCCTGGGATCTTGTTTGTAAGGTGAGGGGGGATAACCACATGCTTCAACCCTTCTCCTTACAGTGCACTTGAATAAAGCATATTTTGTTGAGATCCCTAACATATAAATGCATTGGAGTCATCACTAGTTGGCTGAGCCCAGTAAAAGACCATGTGGCTGGCCAAAGGGGTTTTTTCTCTTTCTTGCCCTCGTCATGTGTTTCTGCCCTCTGGTGTTTCAGCATCAGCCCTTGCTCTTTCTTCTGCCTGAAACCTCTTTTTTTTTGGTTTGGGTTTTTTAATAGGGTTAGTTTTCAGGCATGTAAGTAGGCTGATTTGACCCCTTAAAACTCCATTCCCAAACTCTGGAATACTGTAGCCAACAAAAGGAAAGGGATGGTAGTTGTAGAGCAGGCCCTCCTCTTTTGGCAGCAGCCCAGTTTTAGCTTTGCGTTAAAGTGATCGTGAAAGTACATGCAAAGCAATCTCTTCTGTTCAGGGTGAACAAAAGCCATCAAAGTGTAGGCATGGAGAATAAATTATAGCATTTCTACTACCCTGTTCTCCTGGAGTCTCACACATAGCTGGCTCACATGACATCTCTTGGCATTAGAGAGACGTGGCATCACCAGCAGCTCTAGCAGCATCTGCTTCTTGGGCCTTTCAGCTTCTTCCAGTGGCTAGAGTGGCAGTGAATTTCTGCAAGACAATCCACAGCATCAGCCTCAAACAGAACCAGCGAAGCTTATGAATTCATAGAAGTGTATGAATGAGTGCAGTTATTTGGTCAATAAGGTATTTTATAAGTCACAGGTGAAATGACTTTATTTTCTTCCAAGCATATACATGTAGAAGGTGTTTTTATGCACAGTATTTAAAGAATGTCAGTCATTCAAATTGTCCTTTGCACTTCATATCTATTCTTTGCTTTGGAATTGACTTCACAGCTGGCTAGTGCTTGAATTTTGTTAGCTTTATACAGTAGATGCCTGGGGTTAAATTCGATGCTTTGGTCCTCCAAATCCAGCATTGCAAAATGGGGCGTGAGGAGGGGGGATTTCCCCTTGATCCCTTTGAGTTCCAGAGCTTCCATCAGGGCAGGAAGGGGGAAGGGAAACCAAGGATATCTGAAAATCTTTATTGTAAACAAGGCCAATTGTACACACACCAATTACCTCAGTGTAAACAACCAATCGTACTATAATGGGGAGAACCTTTTGAGCCTGAGGAGGGTGCTTTGAAGTACCTCTGCTTATAGCTTCCCTATTAAAGCAGGGAATTGCACCAGCAGCAGTTCTTGGCTCCAGTGACTGGAATTCGGTGGCAATGACAATGGAGCTGGGGGGATTGGGAGATGGATGGGAGTGATAAGACAAGACACGAGTTGAAATTTCAACAGCAGTGAAGCAGTAGCCAGTAGCAACCTGGCTGTAGGCTTGCTCTATCAGTCAACACATATCCTTGATGGCAATGTGAAGGAATTGGAATTTTTTGTTACGTGTATGTGTAGTATTGCCTTTGTGTCCAGAAACTGCTTAATCTGCACTTTACTGACCAGTCTCTTTCCCAGGAATTCTGCAGCCTCTTCTGACTTTCGATCTCTCTAAGCCCCGTGTCATTTTCTCCTTTGAAGCTGATTGTTCAGAATGCCTGATCCTGTGCTGGATGGAGTCCACGGAGAATCCTAATTTCGTGAGCTGCTGCTGAGGCCCTATAGTGTTGAATTCAGTCTGTTAGCAGGTGAATGCTGCTACTTGCGTAAGTAAGGTTCCTCAGCCCTGGTCTCTAGTTTTTGAAGAGGAATCAAATGCAATTATTTCTTTGCAGGCTATACTCTCCATGGCACATGGCTGCTCCTCTTCTTCGCTTGCCTGATACTCACTGCGTAAGGCCCCTGTTCAGACTGGGATCTGGTTTTGCCCTTCCCGGTTCAGCAGACCCGCTTCATCTACCTCTAGGCATGACACAGCAGTGCAGTAAGGGCAGACACTTCTCCTGTGCATGCAGAACTGAATTCCAGTTTTACAGCAGTACCTATGTGATTCCTTGCATTTTCTGTGAAAAAATAGAAGTCACACCCAAGTAATAAAAATGTGTCAGTCAGCTGGGAGAGGATTTGGGCTAATAGCTGCCAAATAAAAGATACTCAGAAACTCTTAAATTGGCTTAATTTATGTCTGCTGGCCCTGACAATTGGAAGAAAAGATAAGTATACACAAAGCATTCAAAGCTTGGGGTGTTGTGATGCTAATTGAAAAGTCACCAAAGGAAGCTTGCATGGTGTGTGGGAATCCTGGCGCACGAGATTAGCGGCTAATTAGTGGCTGGGAGCTGGGCTGCGCTCCTCCCAGCGAGCTCTCACGGAGAACAGGCAGCTCGGCCCTTGCAGTCAATTCTCGCCCCCGATATTGGTAGTGAAGCACCTATTGTGGACAGCACAGTCGATGAGAAGATACAAGTGGTGTCAGCGCTGTCGCAGACCCTCCTAACGTGCACAGAAGCAGTGCCAAAGGTACTGCTGTCTCCATGGCTTGCTGTGTACTGAGCAATGGCAAAGATACAGGCATTTGAGAACTAAGCTTTTTTCTTTTTAACAAACACACAAATCTTGTTATCTTGCTTTCTTGCTTCTTTCTTGCTGTGTTTGCAGCAGATGACAGAACACGCTCTGGAGGCTCTGAGCTTCAAACCTTGCTTTAGAGTCTTAAGTGAATACATACAGGTGGTGGCATCTCCTTCCTTGCATCGTGCTTTAGAATCCTGACATTTAAAAAGTAGATGTTTCATCTGTCTGTCAGTGTCGGTATTTCCTTCTAAAGCTTTTCCCCGATGTACAAATGAAGTATTAGAATCAGAGATTTAAAGAATTCACTTCTGTCATGTGACTCTAAGGGTTTGGCCTTTATAAAATGGTAGGAATTGGTATATTGATACATCACTGACACCACTAAACTAACCTGGGTTTGCACTGATCAGGTACACATCTTTTTCTCAATTGTTTTGCATTCATTTATAAGAATCCCTTGTTTATTTGTTAAATTAAGGTTGTTTTGTAACTCTAAAGAGTTACATGTTTTCTTCTTTTCCCTACATTTGCTTTTTCAGATCTGGAATGTGTAAACACAGCTTTAAACTAGTGCACACCCTCTTCATTAAACTAACTGATATTAAACCTCACATAGGCAATGAGCAGCAATACCAGGATGGTTCACTTCTGAACATCATAGAAGCTAGAAAACTTTCTTTCCATGTCACTAGCTCTGTGAGTAACAGAGTTTTGCTCCAGCTGGAGTAACAAATGGGATAATGTAATAAAGCCTGTGGTCACCAGCAGTGGCCTGGGACTGTGTGAGCTGCTGGTTGTGGTCAGCTTTTCTGGTGATCAGTGCACGAGAACATGCAGTCCAGCTTCCCTAACCCTGCAGTTAACCCTCTTCTCCAGCTGTTGAGAAAAAGCTAAATCCCCTATGATCTTCCCAGTAAGAGCTAATTACAAAAAGGACATCCTTCATATAGTAGTCATATTGTTGTAAAAATGATGCTTTGGAAAGAGGTAAGGTTTGCTGGCAGAGCTAATACCTTGTTTGTTTACGTACATAGTTGAGAAAAGTTAACAGACTTTCAGACACAGATGTTCTACAGGTCTGAAAGAGAAAATCGAGCTATTCCGGACCGTTCTCAAAAATCCAGTAGAGACAACAGACATGACAGCCCCAGACAGTCAGCTCTGCCATGGATAAAACCAGCTTGCAGGGCAGCCCTGAGAGCCCAGGTGCTCCAGGAATCTTAATAGCCTGTGTGAAGCAACAAATTCCTGAAACCTTGCTCTTCGTTCAGTAAATGTTTGTCAAAACAGGAATGAGAGATACAAGAAAAATCAGCATTTTCTGGACAAACTATTTCCAGCTAGTTCTAGGTGCGTATTAGTAATGTAGCTGTCAGTTTTCACATGTTGGTTTTTAAACAGACACACTTTTATTAGTCATCTTTTAAGATATCTTCCTTTCTATCATAAGCAAAATACCTGTGGGTACTGTTACTCATGGTTTCAGATACTATGGGACAGTAACATTAAGATGATACCCAGTTGAAGATGGTCAGTGCAGCAACTGATGCAGCATGGGAATTTGGTGACAGTGCTACAGTCTGAAGGACACTCCATGCTGGAGGCTGGCTAGGAGCAGATAAGGCATCTGTATAATCTCACTGTGAGGTGAAAAGGGAGAAGAATCGCAAATCAAATATATTCAGCTGAATGGAGCTTGTGAAGGGACCACTGTTTGCTTGAACAGCTTTTGAGAGGAATCCTAAGAGGACAGACTGGCCTGGCAGGCAGGTTGGCTCTGCCAAGATGCTGCTTCCTCTTGGCAACCACAAGAGAAAATATTTGCCGTTTCTCCTGGCCATATTGAAACAGTCCCTTCTCCTTCCCTTCTGCTCCCTGCCAAGCTCCCTCCTGCTGCTGGGCAAGAGGCAGTGGGGCCAGACCATCTACTTTTCACAGCATCCATTTAAAGTCAAGGTTTGATAATGGTTGTTGGTCCATGGGTTCCTCTTCACCTGGAGGGATGACCCTGTCACAAGGACATCTCAGATAATGCAGGTGAGTGTCAGCTGACCACAAACAGTCCAACCATCTCCCCGGAGTGCAGTCGGGGCTCTGGGAGAGGGACTCCTCCATGTCTTGGTCTCTGTATGCTCTGGCTGATCAATCAGTTCCTGTACTGCTGAGTTCTGTGTGGTTCTGGCAGACTGTATGTGTGAGAGAAGGAGACAGGAAAAGAGTGTGAAGGAGCTGAAGAGAAGGAGCTGCAGAGGAGTTTCCAGTTCCTGTAAGAATATGTGCATGGCACCATAGGTCTGTAGGAGCCCAAAGTTGTGCTCAGTTCTATGAAACCTGTTAGGTCAGTTGTAAATACCAGGATTTCTTCTGGTTTCTGAAAGGGAAGAAAGGTATTGGACTGAGCTGAAATTCTTCAAGTGTATCTGATCTCATGTCAGCTAAAAACTCCTAAAGGTCAGCTTAAAGTGCTAGGCTGTTCCAAAGAAAAGTGCCAAACCTCAGTCTGGAGCTTTGGTTTAGGTTGAAAATAGAAATGCCATTAAGATGTTCATAGGGCTGGAGCACCACTCCTATGAAGACAGGCTGAGAGAGTTGGAATTGTTCAACCTGGACAAGGCTCCAAGACCTTTTAGAGTGGCCTTCCAGCACCTAAAGGGAGTCTAAAAGAGAAACGAAGAGGGACTTTTGATAAGGACATTTAGTGATGAGACATGCCTCATCCCTGGAAGTGTTCAAGGCCAGATTGGATGGGGCTCTGAGCAACCTGATCTAGTGGAAGGTGTCCCTGCTTATGGCAGAAGGATTGGAACTAGAGGGTCTTTAACCCAACCCAACCCATTCTCTGATTCTATAAAATAAAATATAAAATCTAAGTAGTTCTTCAAATAAAGTTTAGAAGCCAGTTTGCCTTGGAAATGCTCTCTCTAACAACTGCTTTCTCCTACTAAATTTCAAAATAAGATTCATTTATTCAAAAATTTTAAAAATTCACCTATTAAAAATTTTTAAAATTATCTATTCCAAAATAAATTTAGTGTCTAAGGTGACATTTGGGAGATCTACAGAAGTCTGGTTTAACTAGGGTAAAGCTAAGGTGAAAGACAGGTCAAAATCAAGCTTACCATGTCCATCTGCAACCTTTGTGGAGAAAGATTACTATCTTAGTGGGCAGATCATGTTTCTGTTATTACCAATAACAATCTGGCTTATACCATTTACTCTCCCCTCTTTCGTAGACCTCTGACAGCTGGGAGACTCACACAACACCTGGGGTGAAGGTCTGATGAGACTGAGTCATGTTATTGAATCAGAAGTGTCTCAGATTGTATCACACACTGTGAGAATGTAGGTCCTCGACTCAAGGCACTCACAGTCCAAGCCAGAGACCTTGTAAGGAGGAGGATCGTGGTAAAGTAAGGACATCTCTGCTATTTTGAATGTTGTGATTTATAGCTGTATTTTTTATTAAAGGCCATTTTTTATTTTACTGCTTTTTGATGTTCAAGCATATGAACTCTTGTAGATGTTACAATAAAAACAGGCTGCCTCTCAATGTATGCTGCTGCAGGGGAATGGCTTTTCTGTGCAATTAGCCAGGAGGATCAAGCATTATGAGGGAGCAGTTTGGTCTGACCTGTTCAGAAAGTGCTAAGAGCGACAAAGCCAGCCATCCTTAGAGCCCTGCTGGATGTCAGGAACAGGCTGCTGCCTCTGGCTGTGTGCAGAGACCCTCCTGCTCCACAGGAGCTCATCCTGTTACACTCAGCGGAGCAAGTCTGAACAGGGTGAAATGAAGAGGAAATGCCAGTTCCAGCCCTCCCAGATGGCTCTGGGCTACCATGTACACTAACTTTTTCAGCCTCAGGAGGTTTTGCAGTTAGTTCCTCACCATCTACAAACTGCTTTTGGATCAGCATTGGAAAGTCTCCCCAGTTATGTGATTTGGGGGGCGTGAGCTACGTCGTGTTTACTGGGCTGCCTGCTCAGCTCTCCTGTTTTGGTAATCCTCTGCTCTCCTGCAGGTATTAACATGTACAAGAAAGCTTCATCATAATAAATAATACCACAACATGCCACTTCTTTTCCGTCCCTCAAAGATACCATCATACTTTTAAATCAGTCCCAGTGAAAATCATCAGTGGGGCTGCAGAAAGGTCAAAGGTTTGCTGGTTTAGGATTTCGTGGGAATATACGCTTGTTTGGACTTGGCCCAAAAGCTTCGTTTACTTGTTTGACAGGTAACAATTAGCGAGTAATAGCTCTGCTGGCTGGAATGTGGCTGCGAGGGCCAGCGGGCGCTGGGTTACCTGGTGGGCAGGTGTGGGTGCAGCGCCCAGATAGGTATGTGCATGCACAGCATTCCTGGGAATCAGTTTTCCCTTAAAGATTCAGTGATGACTGCAGGGCACAAAAGGGCTGGGCTTAGCCCAGACTTCAAGACACTGGAACTGTTTGCAAGGTAAAGAAGTAAAGTAAATAGTGCAAGAGAAGAGGAGCTGAGGAAGGGACTGCAAGAAGCAGCTGCCCCTTTTTTGCCTTCCCTAGAGAGAAGAGAGTTTTTATTCTCCCCTAAGAATCTTGATAACAGAGAATTTAGCGTGATTACAGTGTCATGGGATATAAAAACAAAAAGAAGGGAAAAGCCAAGCTCAGTTAACATAAGACAGATGTCAGGAAACTCTGTCTGAACTGGTTTAGAAAGGGTTAAACAGCTTATGTGCAGTTACCTCAACTCTGCCATTAGCAAGAATTCAAGCCTCATTGAATCCAAGCCTCACTGGTTTATCGAATAAAACCACTTTATCTGTGGCAAACGGTCCCATTTCCAGCTCCTGCAGCAGTCAGGGAAGATTCCTGCATGAGCCCCTCCCTAGAGGGAATCTGGTCTATAGACGGTTGGAGACTTGCAGGTGGTTTTAAGATGTTTGATTTTATTTTTTTTTTAACCGCAGCAGTTGACCTTTGTCTTTTAGGAACAGAAAGGTTTGCTCATTCTTTTCATATTTTATTCCCATTTGTGAACAGGCTTCTCTGTTTGTGTATTTCCACTTAGGTGTTTCATACTTGACAATTGAGCCATTGTGTGACTTTGGAGAAGCCACATCCTCTTTCCTGGTCTCTGGATTTTCACCTGAAGAGTTGAAGTAGTGAGACCTATGTTACTAACCATGAGAGATACAGATTATAAATACTGCTAGTTATAAATATATATGTGCTGTTACAGATATATATTACATCATACAGTAATTCCCTTGAATCTTATTTAACTAAGATGTCAAAGTATCATGTTTTTTTGATAAAAAATCATGTCTTTTTTTGACTTATAAACAGCTTCCCTGGCTGAAAAGACTTTGTCCTTGGGGTACTAGTTCATGTAATTTGATGAAGAAGAAATCTAAATATAATTAGAGACCATTTTCCTTGATCTTAAAGGACCCGACATCACTTTGAGTCATTAAGCATTATTTGTACACTGTTATTTAGTAGGACCTTCATTAAGAGGGAGTCTCTGCTTAACTGTGTGGGCCAATAAATGGTCATTAAGCCTGACTACCATCTGACACAATAGCAAGGTTTGTATTTATTCTCACAAACTCCACAGGAGCCAAAAGCGTGCACTGCAGAAGCACAGAGACATCTCTGCACTGTGGATCAATCCAAAGTAAAATACAACCCAGCGCTTTCTCAGAAAGTGCTGAGAAATACATGACAAGCCCTGTGTCTCTGCCCTGTATCCACTGTGTCAGAAGATGCAATTATCTGTCCTGGTTTGGACCAGAGGCTCGTACATTGTGCTGCATACCTCTGAGAGACCTTGCCCTGGGCACTTTGGGAAGAAGTGAGCAGCACTCTTCCCCTTCCAAGCATCCTTCGTTCTGTGTGTCAGACTCCCTCACCTAGAGTTTGGATCTGCATCTCTGCATTTTGCATCTCCAAGTCAACACTGTTTCGTGAGTCGGTCTGACCCCAGTTTGAACTCGTGTATAATTTTGACCTCTGTAGTGTTGTGCAACCATGAGCCCCACAAGTTATGACGTACTTCAAATAATCATTTTGTTTGTTATAAATTACATTTTTGAATGTGGCATTTGGCATTCATGGTACTGTGTGGAACAGCAGGCAAAATGTTCTTTCTGTCGCTCATGTATTGTTGGCCTATACAGCCTGCAGAGCCATGCATGTTTTTGGTGTGTCTTCCTACCATGGCCATTTTACCTTTGTAACATTTCTGATCTCCTGCCCTTTGGGCACAGGGAAGACAGGAACTATATGCAGTATTCCTGACCTGGGACACTCCACATTTGTCTGCAGCTTTCTGCCCACCTCTAGGTTTCACGTCCCTTTGCAGGCTTGATCATCCCATCACTTGAACTGAGTAGAAAGAGTTTCCTTGATTTCAGCAAGACTGGAAGTCCTGGGACTATCCCTTGTTAATGACAAGGATTGCTGCACAGAGAAGCTGAGCCATGATTAGTGCTGAGTGATGTGCTCCTCTGGTCCTTGGGAATAGGAATAGGAAATTTTATGCTCACGGGGAGACCTGTGATTACTCATTAAGGTAGAAGAGAAATGAAGTGCAGTACCAGCAACGGCCTTGTGAGAGCGTTTTCCCTCACTTTTCACTTTTTATAAACGCTTTCTGTGAACACAAGGAATTCAGACTTTCAGTCTGATGCTGCTTTCTGCTATATCAGCAATTTAGCCAGAACAGTAGGAAGCATTTAAAGAGTTGCCTCAATTTTGCGTGACTCAGGAACAAATGGGATATGAAGAAATTGGAAAGACTGGAAGAGTAGCTATTGTACCAAATGCTTTTCTAAATGGACACCTGGAGGGATGAAGCTGTGGAGAGGATGGTTTGGGAGGTAGCCTTCCTGCTTAAGCCATTGATTCATGGTGATTAAACATACCTTTTGGAAGCACACACTGTTTTGAAGGGTTTTCAACCATCAGCGAGTGAAGGTTGCAATGAATGATGCATTGCATGTTGAGATGTCTCCATTTGCTACTTGGTTCTGTACAAAAGGTTAGCAATACTTCAGGCTGAACAAGGGGACTCTGAAGAGTATGACAAGGGCTCTGTTGTTCCCTGGTAATTACCAATAAAGAGTCCAGTAGATAAACTGGCATAAATCATAAATCATTATAAATGGCATCTGAATTAGTATTTCACGCCAGCAAAGAATATTCCAGAAAAGCAACATAGGTAAAGGAGCAACTCAGAGGAACTCACCACCACAGGTTATTCCCAGGCAGCACCACGCTGTATAAGGAGGAACAGAAAACACGTGGCCTTATTCTTTGTCAAGTGTTTGTCGAGTTTTTGTCACCATAGCACCAAGTCGCCACATACAGAAAGGTCCCTCCCACGATTCATAGCTGAACCCACAGTGGCTGTTGCTGTTCCTAGCTGACCTTCTGGCTCTACCAGAGCTGTGCAACAGCTGAATGGAGCAATGCTGGACACTTAAAGGCTGCTCCATCCTCCCAGCATATTGCAAACATTACTACACCCAGCAACTCTTCATGAGCTTTTTCTGGACAGGTGAAAAGAGCAGATAGTTCTGTGGATTATTTCATACAACCATAGATCTGACAGGTGTCACTTGCTATTACCAGGATTAGGATTCAGAAACACTGCATTGTGAGACCTTGGGTTCAGCTCCCCATCTCTAGATTTGATCTATTTGGGAGGAAGTTTTCTGAAATAGTTACTGGCTTGAAGGTGATAACCTAATATTAAGAAATTTTTAGCCAAAATACTTCTGCTGCAAGTAGCAGTAATGATAGAGAAAAATACGCAATTTTGTCCAATTTTGTTGTTTTCATACTTATGAACAGTTCCACCTCTCCCAAGCTTCCAAGAAAGATGCTGAAACTTAGTATGGGATCAGGAAAGGCAGATGGGAAAAAAGTACTGCTTCAGGAATCTGCTTTGAAAATCTCTTTGAAATTCACCTTTGCTCAGCAGTAGCATTGCTAACATTAGCAGGTGAATACATCTGGGCTTCCATCCACACCAAGCACATGCCAGGCTATATGTGGCCTAAGAGCAGACACCTCTGCCCCTCCAGAGCAATCCCGCTGGGATGACTACCCTGGAGGCAGAAGCCCCCTATGAAGACAAATTGCTCAGCAAGGCTTTCTGAAGCTGTGACTGAAGAGTGGACCAAAAAGGGGAGCACAAGAGGGGAAAACAGGAACTGAAGCCTGGGAAGGAGGGCAGGCAGACTGCAATTGAGAACCAGAGCATGGGGAGCACTGGACTGCATGGATGAGACTGGAGCAATGAGGGGGGAGTTACTTCCGGGCCCAGCAGTAGCAGCAGGACTGGCTGAAGACAGACATGGAGGCATGGAAGGGGCTAGGACTGTTTGAATTAGAGCAAACTGAGAACTAACAGAGATGGAAGGAAAAGTCATGAGGCTGATCTGTGAGGAACAAGGACTACTGATAGATGAGTACTTGTGCTGGTTTAAATGCAAACCAGCAGGAGAAAACAAACCCAACACAAAAGAGATCACAATTCAGAGCCACAATTTAATAACAATATCACAACAAATGCAATGGCACAAAGAGAAATTGGTCTCAACCCACAAAACCCAGAAGTACACCAAGCACCCTGGGGCACGAACACAATGGTGCTTGTTAGCCCCTGTGCTGAGACCCACATGGTTCCCCCCAAGTCCAAAGCAAAAGGAAGTGAAAAATCCTGCTGGTGCAGATGACAGTTGCAGTCTGGTGAAGGGTGGTAGTCTCAGTCTGGTCGACAGTGGTGGCCTTCTCCTGTCGAGGTTGTGATCCTTCTCTGGATCCAGCAAGTGGTTCCCTGAGGTCTTCAAACCCCAAGATTAGGTACCTTCAGGTCCAGGTGGGAGCACCCAGTCCCTCCCCCAGGGCAGGGAGTTCCACAATGGGTGATCTGACTCTGTGAGTCATGAGGTATTTTGGAATCGTTGATGGCCCATTAGCAGACATGCCCCCTCAGGCTGGGTGTAAAGCTCTTATCTCACAGGTGTCTTTCACTCCCAGCTCATACCCTGAGGAGTCGTGTGTGCCCTGGGCAGCTGCTGCAAATGGTCCATTGTTAATGAATAGAGGGTATGGGATACATATCTTTGGTCTCCCCCACACAGTGATAAACTGGTCTCACCTGCTGAACCAGGACAGTACTGTGGTGGGACCCAGTTTGGACACAGACAATGCCTGTGAGTTGCCTCCTGCTTCAGCCACTATGTTTTCTGCCTTCCCCTGGTGCTGGATTGCCCAGAGATCTCAACATCACTGTCACTAATTACACTACCAGAAGCTTCGTCACTGCAGTAAAGTCACTTCTTGGATGCCAAGTAGATCACAAACAGATGTTGTTTCAAATGGTGGAACCACAGAATTATAGAACAGCCTAAATTGGAAGGAACATTGAAAGATCATCTTGTCCAACCTTTCACATGAAAGGGAGCCCACATGAGCTTATCTAGCACCTTGTCCAGTCACATATGGAAAACTGCTAGTGATGGGGATTCTACCATGTCCCTGGCAGGTTGCAGAACTAGGCACTTTGGGTAGGACATCAGGAAACTGGAGAATTGGATTAACAGTAAGTGTATGTCTTAGTGCTGTATTGGTGCAAGTTGTGGGAGGTCATCGGTCGGAGCAGGAGGCCAGCAGCTTTCCTTGACAACAGCACGACAGCAGGCAAAGTGCTGCTGTCCTGCTGCTGGGCAGCTTCTACTGAGGCCACTGCAGAAGGGAGTGGTGAGACCCCATTGGCATGACCTGCCTTTTTCTGCCCTAGGACAGAAACTTCTTCAGCACAGACAGCTGCAAGGAGGTACTAAAGCCTCAAGGAAGTAACTACCAGGAAACAAACATGATTTAAATTAAAGGGCAGTGTTGTCACAAGGACAATAGGGTACAAAAGGACTTTGACGTATTCCAGGTGGTAAAGAAAAAGGGTGGCATCTAACCAGGTGAGAAGTGAGTTACTAGAAGAGATTCCACAGGAGGAACAGCGAGGACAAGGGCCTGTGGGGCTCTGGGATGCAGTTTGGTTGGTAGACCCTGCCAGGCCACCCGGAGCCAGGATTCAATGGGGCACATGAGCCCTTCCAGACCAATTGCTTGAGCAACTTCATTTTGGCATTTCCTAACTATTGAATTATCTCTGATCTTCTAGGACACTTGCCTAATTATGTACGGTAGTAGAAGAAAAAAAAGAAAAAAAAAGGGAAATTATCTGTATTGAACAGTTAAGTTCTGACACAAAGAACTTGTCTTACTCTAGACTGGCTGGGACAAAACAAACAGTGTGCTGTTTGACTGCAGTCCAGTTAGTGATGGCAAGCCTTTGTGGAAAAGAAATTGCAGCCATCACTGCTCAGGGGATTCTTTCTCTGCCAGAGATAACAGAGAGGTTATGAAGGACAAGAAGAAGCATCCCTTGGATAGTCACTGTAGTATATAGTCTCTTCTTCAGACTGGGGAAAGATCAACATGAAGAGTTAGTGTCTTTCCAGTGAATGTTTTATGATGAAAGAATTTAGACTATAAAGGATTTGTTCCTTAAGTGACACATAGTTTATTAAACGTCTTCAGTTCTGTGAAATAAAGAGCAAACACAAGTCCTCACACCCAAGCAAACACACAGAGAGGTTCTTATGCAACTCCACCCCCTGTGGCTGCTTTTTGCCAGTTTCCTCAATGGCTTAATTTAAACAAAATCCCAGGACAGAAGGCTTCAGTGTACCCTCAGCCTGAGCCTCCTTTCAAAGTGGCAGTTCCCTGGGTTTTTCTTCAAAGACATACATGCTTATTGGCATTCTGTGTTGTCTAGGGGAAGGTCATGAGATCCATCTTATTTTGAGATTGGTGTAGGCTATGATAATAGCTGTTGATGTTTTTTTCTTTGTGAGAATAAAGAAAAGTATTTGGAATTAGCTATCATACTCACTTCTTCCGTCCTCCCCCACTACAAGGCTTAGACAAAAGCACAGTAACATAACCTTTGCATTGCACAAAAATAATATTCAGTCCAATATTTTTTAAGTAATTGGTAACTGAGAATTTTTATTACATCATTGTCAAACATAACAGTAATGCTTTCCTTCCATAAGCAGCCAGTGTATGTGACACTATGTAAGAGTACAAACCTCCATCACAAATATCAGACATTAGTGCCTGTACCTTCCAAATCATCGAAATGGAAAGGCAAGCTCACAAGTATTTCTAGTTCTGAGAACTGCCACCCTATGCTTTGTTTTTCCTTCCTATAACCTCTCCAGGATCTTCCAAGCCTTTTTTGCTGTGGCTTCTTTAGCGGCTGTCATGATGCTTCCTAATCAACAACTGCAGAAGTTCATGGCAGTTTTTCAGTATTTATCAGCAAAATTTGGAGTCCTGCCCCTAAGAATGGTGGGGAAGACTGCTCTTGGTTCAGGCCCATGGAGCTGGATGGAAGCCATGGGAGAAATGCTTCCTTCCATTAGGAGACTTGATGGTTCTCATAAAACAATAGGTAGCATCACTTTTCTCTCTTTATTTCAGCTTTTGACTATATAAAGGACAATTACGATCATTTACTACATAAAAAGACACACAAGAAATTTTAATATGGTTCAGTCTTTGACTGCAAATACCAGATGCTGCAGAGCCTCAGTCATAGAGCTTTTTTAATGAAAAGAGTTCCTTTGTCCTTGTCACAAATGAAAAATAAATTTGCATTTTTAAAAGATCTCACCAGTCCACACTTGGAATATGACATTAAAATGCAACCTGAAATCATGTTTCAAAGGTTAAGCTAAAAATATTAACCTAAAAAGATGTAAAGGTGGAGGTGGCTCAAGAAATCTGTCTCTGTTCCACTTCATTCCATCCTTAATGCTGGGAGGCAAGCAATAGAGCAGCATGGTCTGCAGGAAAGCACTTGGGACATGAAGGGGGATTTTTGTGTGCACCATTAACAGCAGAATAATGTCTCTGTCTGGAAGGGGGGGTTGCTGTTGGAGGCAGCAGAAAAAAATAATCACTGAGCGCTTTGGGTAATATCCAGGGCTTCTGTCAACACTACCCAAATTACCAGAGCACTTACCATAGAGGCAGACCTTGGGAAATCACGTCAAGTGTTTAGCAACCAGTGATCTCATAGGTTTTCTTATTTGAGCAGAGCAGGATGAAAGCCTCCTACAAAGCTTGAGCAGACAATTGGCATGTCCCAGCCTGTTTCCTTCAGTGGCTAGAAGAAGTAATGGCAAACATTTAAATAAAATCTCCCTCTGTCTGTGCAATTATCTCTGAAAATACAGGGGGGGATGATATGGGCAGCCTTACAGGTAGGAGGGATATTTGAGGTCCTATGCAGCACTTTGGGCTTGGGAAGTAGTTTAATGTGGTCTTGAAGTATCTCATCACGCTCACTTGAAGCAGAACACTTACCCAGGATGTCTAACTTTTGAGGACAGGTGGTTTTGCACAGGTTAGCTCATGGAGGAGATGACAGACACTGAGGAAGAAAGTCCAAGTGTGTTTATAGAGCCTTGTCCTCCAAGCCTTTTTAAGCCTCCTTTTCTGTCAGTCGGCAAGCCCCAATGGCTGTGCCAAGGCAGGGGTTGCGGAGAGCAGTTATGTGACAAGATTTATTAGGAAATTAACCAGAAGCACCCCACAAAACACACCATACAGGATTATCAGGTTCAATCTCCACACCAAAGGCAGTGGTAATGAGATGCTGGTGAACATCTGTGTAGTACACTCCTCCTCTTTTTCAGATGCTTCTGTGTAAATCTAACCTTAGGACCTATGAACTAGAGAACATTTCAATTCCATTTATCCCTATTATCTTGTGAAATATCTTGTCTTTACAAATGCTCTCCTTGAAAGCCTGAATGAGGCAAGGAGTCAAGGGGAATTCACCTTCCTATCCCTGAGAAATGTCCTGCTAAGAACTGAAACAAGCTAAGAAGGTCACTTCCAGAATATTTTTTCCATAAATTCACAGAGGAATGTTTTTTAGAGGAATGTTTTTATTTCAGTGTGAGAGATTTCCCACTAGATTTTACTTTATAGTCTAGTGATTCAAAAATCCATAGTAAAATGTCAGACATTTTCAGACAGATTTTGTAAATAATTTGAAACTAAATCTTTTAAAGCCTTTCTCTTTCCCCAAGAGCATAGCCAGCACTGTGAAATGCCCTGGAAGAAAGGACTGCTGTGCAGTAAGTTACAACTTTATAATGGTGTAAAAATAAAAAAAAACAACCCAAGCAATTAGTGTTAACCTGACACTTATTTATGAGTGCACAGAAACAATCTAACACCTGTAAAATACCTTGCCAGCCTTGTTTAAGCTCACCCTGTGAAAGACATGGATACTAGTCACTTTTATTACCTGCAGTGCAGAGACCATATATTTTAGAGCCTGTTAAATAAGTTGGGTCAGATCCACAGACAGTGTAAAACAAACTTCTGTAGTTACACTGACAATCTGCGGTCACAGAGGTCTCTGGAGTCATTGCACAACTGATGCTGCCCCAGGGAACTCTTACATCAGGTGCAATCCTCCATGAGCTGCAGACAGGCCAGTCTCCTGCCTCTGATACCACAGCTCCCCACCCTGTGTCCCCAGTGGAGGTGCTGCAAGAAGGGGCTGTGAACTCTGTTGGCCATTCAGGCTGGCATTTCAGCCCTGCCTGGGCCTGATTCCCAGCCCTGTCTTGCTCTCCTGAAGTCTCTTCTGGAGCCCTTTGCCCCATACATCCCCATCCCCTCCCTGCTGTACTGCTACATTCATGAAAATGGCATCTTTGAATAGATCTAGCCAACAGTGAAGAAATGAACATTTTTAGGGGAACCAAAAGGCAGAGACCAATGGCTGTAATGTGATTCTCCCCCCTGGGAAGTGGAGGAGGAGTTAGCTGCTGGCAGCAGGTTGTGTTACCACAACTCTTAGGATGACTATATCGCTCAAGGTAAAAGGGTGTTGAAATTTGATTTGAGTTGCTGTCAACTGTGAAAATGCACTTATCACAGACTTCTCCCACTTCATGGAAAGAGTCTGCATCCACGCTTCCAGCAACACCCAGTACAGCTCTCACTCTGTCCAGCACTCAGTCTCCATGAGATGGGAGTGACAAGGATGTGATGCGCCAGCCACCCTCTCCCCTCACTGAGCTCAAATCAGAGGCAGCTGGATGCAGCCTGCAGCTGGGTTCCTAACTCCCACGGAGCAATGTAAGTCATGAAATCCACCTCATGAGACATAAAAGGCACCTCTCAGCTCTTTCCCACAACTTCCAAGGTTTTATTCTCTATTCGTGGATATCTCTGCTCATATCATAGTTACCCTTGAAGGTGTTACCCTTGAAGAGCTCCCTGCCCAGCTGAGCTCTCCTAAAGATGCCACAGGGAGTGTTTGGTGTGGAACTCCCCCATCAGCATGTTAATGGGTAGGTCACTTCTTGCAGTCAAAAGAGAAGACCTAGAGGGTCTGCCTCTGTAAATCTGTAAATCCTAGTGACTGGAACTTCAGCCTGCAGCAAGCTGAGTAGATTTGCTTTGTTTTCTCTTGAACAGCAGCATCAAAAGTTACAGCTTTTGTGGTGCTGGTGCCATCTAGTCATAACTTTAAATCAGAGTTTGACTCTACATCTTCCCTCATAGATTTTATCTCTCAGGTCATTCTTTCTCAGCAGTTGAGGGATGAGCAGATACATGTGTAAACTTACAGTCATAATTCTGTGGCCAGTTATCAGACATGATATGTCAAGTAGCTGCATCTGATTATGACTGTGTATATATGCCTTCTTTTTAGCTGCAGTATTTCTCAGTCATGCTGAATGTGTGAACTCATGAATGATACTTATGTGAATTATCATCTGAACAACTAGATGTTTTTTCCAGCTGGCTTACTCAGATCTGCCTCTGCCTTTTTTCCAGAAATCGTTCAGGGCCTATTTTCCCTTGTACCTGGTATGAGCTCTTTCACTTAGCTTGCCTGTATTTTAGGTACCTGCTGCAAGTATCACTGCTTTCTCCAGTGCCACTGGCATTAATCTCAGATTCTTCAGTTCTGATGTGACTTTCAAATGTCCTTTTTTCCTTGCTTTCATACACTCCTACCTGGTCTTGATGGTCTGGAGCACACAGAGTTTCTGGATTTGAGTTTGAAATGCACTAACACAGTTCTTGCCTTAGGTCCTCATCCATTTGTCTGGGGCACTGGAGGATCCTGCACCCATCAGCCTCTTCCAAGTCTGCATCTGATTTTCAAGTAATGCACCAGTTGTCAGCGGCATCCGGGGAGGGCTGATGTGTGTTTGCAAAGCTTCTCTTGGCAAGGACACAGGGCTTTTGCAATTGCAGCCAAATAACACAGGCCTCCCAACAATATAAATACATTACTTTTTTCACCTCTGGACTCTGATGGAGGTGAGGAGGATGACTTTGGCTGCAGCACACTATCAGGAATTGAATGAGCGTCAGCCAGTGACTGTAGGGTGTGGGTTCATACCCTCCCCTTCTCCTGCAAGTGCAGCCTGATAGGACATGGGACCGTGGCATGTTTTGTGTCATATTAATCACTAGTATTTGAATATTGAAATGCACAAAACCTGCCAGGATCTTAATTCTTCAGACATCTTTTTTCACACCATTACTAAAACCGCTTCTAGTGAGCAAAGTGTGAGACCTCCATGGGTTCCCATAACAGCACGGTGGCAAGGTGATCTCTGGAAGAAAGCTGGCAGCCACTGCCTGCCTGTTTCCGTGGCACACCAGTTGCCTCACCTGGCACAGCACAGCCAGCAGCCCTTGCTCAGAACCACGGCTTCTGCTTTCCTAGGAGGCACCTCAGCAGCATGCAGTGAGTCAGGGCTTCTCAGGAAATATTTCAGCAGCAGGTAGTGTGTCAGGGCTTCTCGGGAAATATTTTTGCATTGCTTCATGCCCCAAATAATTGCTTAAGCCCCCCTCTCTCCACTGCTCACACGCATTTTCACTCCTGCCCCATCCTGCTTGCCAATTTTCCTCAGGCTCGTTATGCAGAGTGGGATGTTGCATGCTGCAGCAGGCACCCACTCCTTCCCACTCTCTGGGAGACCCCTCCCTTTTCCCAGCTCCCCCCGTAAGTGGTGGCAGTGGCATTTGGCAGTCATGCCCCTGATGGAGCAGCTGACCCTGCAGCCAGGCAGAGAGGCACACACACATGGCAACCCTCTCATTCCTGCTTGTCTCCGGCAACACTCCATCTCCTTGTTTTAATTCACAATCTGTTGCACCAAAGGGCTCAATTTGGCACAAGACCTCAGGAGACAGATGGCCATGTCTGGGGTTTGTGATGTGGACAGTTATCCCTCAGGACTCTACTGCTGCTGGAAAACTTAAGAGAGACAGGGCAAGGACTCACCTGTGAGCCATGTCATTTTAATGACATATTCCTTCATACAGTGCAGTCTCTGGCATAGATTTGTGCTGGCCAAGTAGCACTCTCACTGACAGGGCTCAGATCTGAGCAGAGGAGTGAGATCAATAAGACCACTCATTTTTGGCTATGGGAGAGAACTTCACCATATGGACAGGAGCTGTGCTGAACCACCCATACCTAAGTCAGAAAGCAGACTCAGGACTGCTTTATTTACAAATAGCAACCCTTGATCAAACCCCTTAGCAGCTCTAGCTAACGCTCAAGGCATCAGATCCTCCACAGTGTCACCCGCTCTGCTCCTGATAGGTGTCATTAAACTTGAACTATTTTAAGCTGAAACTGTCCTCTGGATATCTCACCTGCGTTTGAGACTTAGCCAGGACTAGTAGAACAGGTTAGACATTTCCAGGAGGAGGCTGGGGCTAGGCACTGGAGTGCTCACCCTGGGAAGAGCAGATGGTTTTATCACCTTTCTCTTGAGATGTCCTCACATTGCTGCTGAAGCTTAGTGTGAGACATGGCCCTCCTCATGCCTGTGAAAGGCACCAAATCCCAGACAGGTTACAAGCTTTTTAAAAGCATTCTGGTATCTACACAGCGGACCTGAGTTCCTGTGGGAACATTGTGTTACTAATGGCTGATCTGGCTTCCGGGAGCCAGCAACTGCCAACTGGAGGCTTTTTTGCAGCAGGAACATTTTGAAAACCACTATCCCATGCATATCCTCTGGTGAGTGATAAATTGCAAGCTCCTGCGGCCACTTTTTCTACAGATGGGGATTTTTTTTTTAAATTTCCTCCCTCCCTCCCACCCTCCCTTATTTTATGAAACTAATAGGGAGTTAATTATATGTTTGACATCCAGTTGAGTCAGCCAGTGGCTTCGCAGCTCAGCAGGGGATGACATGCCGATAAACAGCCAGACACACAGACACACATGCCCACACAGGTATGCATGCACATTCACACATGACTGCATACACCCTTTCTCTTAGAAACCTGGATCTACAGCAATTATGGATCCACTGTGGTTTTGGCCAGTGGCATGCATTTATCTAAGGCAGTGACTCTTGGCCAGGCTGACGAGATGTCACCCAAGGAAAATGGGGCTGGCTCTTCCTCTTACCCTTAAAAACCTTAAACAATTCTCTTGGAAATTTTTCTTCAAAGATTACTCTGGTGACAACACAAAGTACACTTCTCAAAAGTAAGGAAGTAGAGAAGCTATTCGGCTCGATGGAGGAGGCACCCATGCCACTGGAATCCTGCTCAAGCAACCCCCAGGCTCTGCACGGGCCCCACATGGAAAGATGCATTTGGCTTTACCCGAGATTGTGTGAACACTTATTGCATGTCCGTGCCAGGGCTCTCACCCTGACACTGCCCAGTTTACATGTGCTTTTTGTGCCTGTTTTGAAAGCCATAGCAATACTGCTTTGTTTTGATGCAAGATGTTATTTATGAGAATAATTGCACTGCTCTCCGTGGGGCACATCTGTGCTCAAGACTGGAGCACCACGGGCAAGCCCAGAGGAAAGGCAACCCTGAGTTCAGAGCGGGGTTCAGTTAGGAAGTTATAAATAAAGCACAGGAATAAATAAAGCAAGTTATAAATACACATCAGGAATAGATGAATTATCAATTGCAGTATATGGGCACACTCCACATTTTCACTGTCTTCAGCTGGGGTCCTGTGCAAAGTGGATACATAAGTGCCACTGAAAAGGGACCTCTTATGCATGCAAGTGAGAGAAGAAGGGGAAACTGACCTTCACAGCCATCTAAATTTTGGGAGATAGCACACAAATAACAAATGTTGATTTTTCTATAATGCTGATAATCTCATGCAAAGGAGAAAAGGGTCTGCTGCTTGCAGAGGCTGCTTGCTGCTATGGCATCTAGTCCTGGTGCAAAAGATGACAGCTTGAACCTCTTTGGGAAAATCTAAGTCACAGATGTAACAGTCACAAGTCAATCAAGGTAGCTTTTACAGCACAAAGCACAACACAGCAGTTGTAACATTAAGGTTTATTTTGATTGTTGCATTCCTGTAGGACTGATTGCAGGTAATAATCATGGTTTGGCACTCAAAAGATAACACAGATAGTGACAGAATCTGCACTCTGTAGGTACAAGAGGAGATGACTGGGTCTTCCACAGCTGCCTGCCTGCCTGTTCAGGGTTTGTGGTGGTGTCCAGAGCCCTGCAACCTCCCAGGTTTCTTAGCCCATAGAAATGAAACAGCTTGCAAGAGCAAGGAAGAAAGTGAAGGATGGAACGCACTTTCATAGTTCTTCGTTGCTTTGGTCTGACATGCACCATGCAGAAAAGCCTCAGGCAGCTTCACATCCACTGGATGGAGACCTGTTGTGGTTTAACTCCAGCTGGCAGCTAAGCACCACACACCCACTCACTCCTTCTCTGTGGGATAGGGGAGAAATTTGGAAGGGTAAAAGCAAAGAAACTTGTGGATTGAGATAATGACAGCGTAAAGCAAAAGCCCCGTTTGCCAGCAACGAAAAACAGGGCATTCATTTACTGCTCCCCATGGGCAGGCAGGTGTTCAGCCTACCCCTGGAAAGCAGGGCTCTATCACATGTAATGGTGACTTGAGAAGTCAAATGCCATCCAAACATCACCTTCCTCATCCCCCAGCTTTATATGATGAGCATGATGCATTATGGTACGGGATATCCTTGTGGTCAGCTGGGGTCAGCTCCAGTACCATCTCCCAAAGCAATAAAAAGTGTCCAAAGCTGTCTGCATTGGGCTCAACCAGGAGCTGATGTCAACATGGCCTGTTGAGACACAAGTCCAAACACCTTAGGAATTGCTCTCAGTCAACGTCTAATTTCTGAATCTAATAATCATGAGCTGATGAGATCTGAAATGTGGATCAAGCAACAGCTTCAGCAAGGGAGCACTGTGCAACAACAAGTATACAGAATGCACACACACATGCTATTTTTTGCAAGAATGAATAAAAGCTTCTTATTCTGCCAGTACTGTGCAACAGGATAGTTACTTTCAGAACTGAGGCTGGAGGTGCTTATGCTCCACAAAGGACTTTGGTCCAACATAGCAAGGTGCATGCAAAGGATCCAATTTTAGTCTGAGCCAAGATGATCTATAGAGCCAGGTCTTTGTACTGGTCTGTGTTTAGCTATTGCAGACTTCATTCAAGGGTATGAGCACAGGGCACTTGGGCAAGCCATCCCTGCTAATGTGCTTGCACATTTAGAAGGCAGTGGAGAAAAAACATGCTTGAGTATAGCTGAACACACTTAATGGGGGAGTGTGCTGGTTTAAAGGTAAACCAGCAGGAGAAATGAACCCAACATAAAAGAGACTATAAGTAAGAGTAACAATTTAATAAAAATATTATAATAAATGCAATGATACAAAGAGAAATTGGTTTTAACCCACAAAACCCAGAAGTATAAACCAGCACCCTGGGGCACAAACAGAATGGTGTTTGTTAGCCCCTGTGCTGAGACCCGCATGGATCCCCTGAGTCCAAAGTAAAAGGAAGGGAAAAAACCTGTTGGTGCAAATGACGGTCACAGTCTGGTCAAGAGTGGTGGTCACAGTCCTGTCGAGGTTCTGGTCCTCCTCTGGACCTGACCAGTGGTACCAGAAGTCTCCAAACCCTACGATTACATAACCTCTGGTTCAGATGGCAATGTTCAGGACCTACCCCAGGGCGGGGAGTTCCACAATGGGTGACCTAACTCTATGAGTCATGGGATATTTTTGGAATCAGTGATGGCCCATTAGCAGACATGACCTCTCAGGCTGGGTGTGGAGGTGATAACGACTCCCCAGAGGGGAGTGTGCCCTGGGCAGCTGCTTCAAATGGTCCATTGTTAACAGTTGATAAGAAATTATATAGAGTGTGTAGGATACACAGCTTTGGTCACACCCACACAGTGATAAACTGGTCCAGGCTGCTGAACTAGGACAGGGAGATATATATATTTCACTATATGTGGATCAGCCTAGATCTTCTGAAAAAACACAAACAGCAAAAAATGAAGGAGGACAGAGAAGGCATTTTCTTTTATAAGACCATTAAAGAGTAGACAGAGAAATTAAAAGAGCAAAGAAAATATTAACACTTACTTTGCACCTCTGGTTGCATTTGTGTGTGTCCACTTTATTCAGAACTGGAAATCTCCTAAATTTGGTAAAGTACTAAACCTTTGGCACCCTGGCCTGTCTCTGTTGGAAGAACTTGTTGAAATAATGTCTCAAGGTCTGGCTCAAGAATGTTCAGGGGAGGTAGAGGTTATAACCTTATTGCTTTCCAGGTAAAAAGGGAGTGATTTAATGCCTGGATTGGAACAGGCTCTTTTACAGAGAAATAAAAATATTGATCCCAATTTTGAAGTTCACCCCCAAATGGCATCTAGAAAAAAATTTCTGAAAGCAAAGCAGTGTTTTATGGCCATGTTCCACATTCAACAATGCTTAATACTTCTCCTACCTCCTAACCAAAAGTAAACTGGGAGAGTAAGAAAAAGAGATATTCTCAGAAAGCAAGCAGGGGCAGGGGATGCAGAACCTCCAGTATCACTCTTCACTAGTGCTACAATGGCATGTGCAGAGGGCTTATGGCAGAACAGACCTGCAGAGGGTCTCTCTTACAGCCTCTGAGCTGCTCCTCTGATAATCCCCTTTTCCTCCCCATCCTGCCACCCAGCTCCATCTTTCAAAAGCAGAGTCTGCTTCCAAAATGCTTGCAAGAAAGCCCAGCAAATGAGGCTGCAGTTCCTGCATTTCTCTATGAGTTGCCAATGTTGCCTAGGCCTTGAGGAAGAAGTGCTTTCTGCTAGATCCTTAGCTGTTTAGGGCTTTACTCAGCAAAATCACAACCTGGAACTGCAAAGAGCAATTCTCAGACAGATTGTTGGACCTTCAGCTTCAGAAGCAGAAAGGTATAAGTGTTAATTTGTAGTTAAGGACTATTTATCTGGAACAGCACTAGAGGGTAGCTTAGTCTTTCCTGTAGCACAGCAGTTGGAACTGCCAAAAGAAAGAGGCATTAAAAGTTAATAAAAAAGTCTGAAACAAGCTCATTAAAATACTTGGAAAACTTCACAATTTGGCTTCATACCATAGAAGGAGTATGTGAGAACTTGACTGGGCTTGTCTGCCTCCCTAACAGAATGTCTTGACTTAATACTTATAAAAAAAATCACCTGGTGCCTGATGCCGTGTTGAAAAACTCCTGCCATGTCAGGTACTGTTGTAATCTACCCTGGAAAAGCAACTGAAGCAAAGGAATGAGTGAGCAGAACTTCACAGCTCAAACAGGAGAAATACTGGTTGCTATACAAATCAGTGGATACAGATGGCATTTTATTTATTTTAGCCCTCAGCTCAAAGCTTCAGGGGCTGGTAACTCTGCCACCCCCCTCTGGTTCATCCTGCCTCTGGATGGATGGATGTTGCAGCTAGTGCTCCCAGAGCAGGCTCTGTGGATACCATTTTCTGGTGGCCTGGCCATATCTGGAACCATTTCAAGGAAAATCTAGCCCTGTATTTGACCTCATTGTTCTATTTACTCACCACACTAATTAGGCAGGGCAGAGGAAAGGCCAACAAGGTAGGATGGACTATTTGCATAGCTGCAAGCGGCTTCTATCTGATTGAATGGAGTGGATTGAACTACAGGTAGATTGTGGGTCAAGAGGTTGTTTGAGTTTCACATTTGTGGATGCCCTCTCCAGAGCCAGTGCTTTCGTCAGCCTCTCCATAGCACTCTGTGTTGGCTGCTAGGTCAGGAACTGAGGGTTGGATGCCAAGCTGCTGAGGATCAGGACCACTGTGGTTCTGTATCCATGTGGCACCCCAGGAACAAACCTTGCTTCCCTGAAGGCTGCCCACCATCCATCTCAGCCTATGGTCTATCTGAAATCATGAGCCCTGGTGGTATTAAGAAACTGATTTATCAACAGCTGAAGCCATCCCTAATCTAGTATTTAGTTCTAGTGTAAAAATTAAAATATATATGAAGCACCAGCTTGGGATTCTCGTCCCTCCTTCCCCAACTGTTTCTCTGGGATGACAAGACTTTGCCTAACATGCCACTGTCACATCTGGGATTATCCTGCTTCATATTTATGCTGCTTTCTTCAAAGTGCAATGCTGGCCTTGGATCCAGGACAGAATATTGAATTTTTCCAACTATTGCAGCCTCTATGAGTGCAAGGTGTTGGACATGGTGACCTTTGCCCTTTTCCCTAGATGAGCTCTTAGAGTTTTCAAAATATAATATAAGAAGCCTTGTGGCTTTTTCATGGTAAGGCTTGTTTTACCAAGGAAGGTCACTAGTTAGCAGTTTTTCTTTTGCCTAGGCTATACTATGAGTGTATGATTACACAGCATTCTCCAGCAGTGGATTGCTGTTCCCAGCCATGCCTCCTTTGGAAGCCTGCTGTAGATTTGAGCAGGATGTCCCCAGCCCTGCAAAATCACAAGGCAGGGCTGTGTGGAGGCACAGAACAAGTTTAGAACAGGCAGGCTGTGCAGAGGTCACTGGGATCCACAGGATCCATGTAGCACCACGTGCAAGGAAGACTGGAGGGAAAAGATTTTCAGCCTCCCCACCCATGTTCTCTGCCCAAACTGACTTCTACTTGAACAGTATCACAGAGCTGACCAGCCAGCACCTTGCTTAGTTTGGCTTAGTGAACCCAAACTCTCAGTGCAGGAAGCACACATTACCATCCCTGTATGGCAGTGGCAGCTCTTAGGGCAGTCCTGCCTGTAAACACCACCAGAGTCCTCTGCACTCTGGAGCACATAGTATCAGATATGACCTGTTCCCAAGGACCTCATAAAGAGGAGAGATTCCTGGCAAAACCAAGAGCTGCACCCAGCTTCTGCAGACCCATTCACCCTGTCTCCTTTCTTCACAGGAAGCTCACTGAAAGACTTTTTGATAGGAAAAGATCACTGCTGAAGGGATGGAAAGGAGCCCACACAGTGGAAGATAAGCACAAGTCTTCCTTCTATAACTTATTATCAGTAAAGAGCAAAGAAATAGCAGATGTGTTTACATTAAAGCTGCAGTATTTACTGATGCTTTTAGGGACATATTTTACTTCACTCAAGCATCAAAAAAATTTAGAGAGTATCTTGCAGTTAGTTAGCTAAACACCTTTTCCTGCCTTTGGATTGGGTAAGACAGATACTTACAATACACTTTATCTGGAGGACAGTTCAAGGAAATGGCAAGGGAGGCCAAAATCCACTAACTCAAGGTCACTTATCCACTCAAGAAGTTTAGGCTGGCTGAACAGTGACCACAAATCATCACATCTGACACTGATTCAGTGGCCTATGTAAAACACAAGTGAGTCTGCACACAGCTCTCATGGGAGGAGCATCCTATCATACTAGCCATACCATCATACTAGAGGTTTTGAGGAAGAGACTCAGATGCCACTGGGCATGGAAAGACAATTTTCCACCTAATCACTGGGAGTTCTAGTCAAAGCATGTATATACACAGGAGTGTGGCCAAATCTGTCACATAAGCCCATTTTGATGGAGCTATAAATCCAAGAAACTGCAGTCTGCAAACACAACCAGGACACACTTAGGGTACTCCTGCCATCACACCAAGTCCTAGCAGGAGACATAAACTCATAGAATTATCTCTTGGCATCCTAACAGCTTTTTGGGAGCTATGTGGGCACCATCACTATGGTATCCCAATATGTCTCAGTAACCCAGTGAGACAGGGAGTTTTACAAATGAGAGATAGCAAAAGTGAATTTCCTGTTTTCTTGACAATCTATTATTCAGACAAAAACTCCTGGGCCTCTTAAATGTAAGTTTAATATCTTATGCACCAAAACACCCTTCCTATCAAATTTACTCTCAAGCTTAGTAGTTAAAGCTCCCTACTTGTTCATTGGGGTGTCAACAAATCACATGGCCAAACTGTTCCCACAGTCAGCTCTGAGGTATATGGCCCTGGTAGGTGTGAGATTTGGGGTACTGATTAAATGCTTCAATTCTGATCCAGTAGTTCTCCAATTATGGCTACTTGAAGTCTCCATGGAAAAATTAGAGAAGAAGAAGCAGACAGTTCCTTTTAGTCTGTTAGTCTGAAGCCATTTTGCGCTGTTGCATCCCTGTTATCATTCTAGACTGTCCACAGTATATAAAAACTGCTGCAATGTGAGCTCGAGCAAAGCCTGTTGGGAGGTACCAACACAAAAATAGAAACCTCCTACACTAAATGAAACGAGTGCTGTGCATGCACTAAGGCCTCTGTGAGAGAGACTGCCTGTAAATATTCTCTGCAGTCTGAGTAGGAGTTGTGTGGAGGCAGCCTGAAGACCTCCAGCAGCAGAAAAATTAGATAAATGGGCATTTATTCAGCTGAGCATCTGGGGAGAACAGTTTTAATACATGCTAGAAGAAAGTGGGGATTGGAGCTATCAAGCTGTGTCATGATGGACTTAAATAACAAAGGCCTGAGCTGCCTTGTATAGCTCCTATCCCATGAGAAGGGTTTCAGAAAGGTGAGGAAGTGTCTCTCACCATGTCTTTTCTCTCTTCACCTGGCAGCTTTCTGTGTTTCCTTCTAAAATATCATAGAAAGATGTCATAGAAAGATGACCTACTGTGTGTAGCAAAGTCCCACTGGAAAAGCCCTTCCCAGCTGAGAGACTCCATGAAATATTGGAAAAATAATTAAGCTATGTCAAAATTATCCTTGTGCTTTGCCCAGTCTGGGCTGATCCCATCCTGCTGCTCTCAGGGGAGCACAAGTTGCTCTGCTGCGTGCACACCCAGGCAGGGGCACGTGCGCACACCCCGATGCACGTGCGTGGTAAGCGGTGCTGGTGCCACCTTCTCCTCAGAGGCTGCTCCATGATTCCTCCCACATGGCTCTGCTCCCCTACGGCCCTGCCAGACTCTGCTGCTTCGGGCTGAAATTTTTTTGTACTGCCTCAGGTAGTTTCATTAATTTTTCTACTTATCTGGAGCTTGTATTTTCAGCCAAAAAGTTCAAGTGTTACCAAGAAAGACAGAAGGAGTAGGAAAAAGACGTTTACCTTACTTTTTCCAAAATTTGGTACATGTGAGCAATTTTTTAATGTGACTTGTGGAAAGGTGGCTTCTTCCCTTTCTTCTTTTTCCTTCCCACCAATACCAAACCCTGCAGTTCCCAACACCTTGCCAGAGCCAGAAAGCATGTGTTTTTCTCTAACTTTTCTTAAAGATAGTTCAAGAAATAATTTTAACAATTTTCTTTTTAAAAATCATACAAAACCAACATCTAGGATAAAACATTTCAAATAAAAAGCCATGTATTTGACAAAGAATAGCTAAGCAAAAACTGTACTAATATTAAGAAGAAATTTCAGACATCTCTAGACCTGTTCCACAAAAGGACAGACCAATAGAAGGCCCATCCATACTAGAATAAGTATTGAATATACATAAGCTGTTTAAATCTATTACATGGGTTTATTTTGTTAATTGTAGAAGCTCTATACCTTCAGCAGATCTTAAAGTTTATGAACACTAAATCTGAGCTCATCTCACAGAGATAAGTCTTTTTTTCAGCACAGGGAGCCAGGTGCTCACAGAAGTGTGTCTGGTAGCTGGACCAGAGCAATGGGAATATTCCTATTTATGTGGAATGGGTTGGGAAAACTGATGTCAGCTCTGGGAAAAAAATATCTCTGCATGCTACAAGTTGTCCATCTACAGCTGTAGCTTTCTATAATGACACAATTAAATTGCCAGGCATGGGTGCAGCCTGAGCAGGCTCCTTAAATAAAACAATGGAGCATTTTTTAGGTGCTGGTGTAATCATGTGTCACAGGAACTGTGGATTTGAGAGGCTACCTTGAAAGCTGGGTCTTACTGATACCTGCAAGGATATAGTCCTGCAGGATTTCTCCTACCCTGGTCTTTGGACACTGATTTCCATCACTCTTCTTGATGTGATAAATCATATGCTGTCCTGGTGTCACAAACGACACCACCAAGGAAACACAGGAATGTGTACTAATTCCTGTGTACTAATATCCACAACTTCACTTCAACAATATCTTCCCAGTGGTCTCTCCAGAAGAGGAAGCAGGATCATCTTTGAAACTATAATGTCATATGGTGTAGGTATATTTAGTGCATCTACATTTGAACCTAGACACTTAAATGTTCCAGACCAGGTTGGCTGGGCCTTTGAACAACCTGAACTAGTGAAAGATGATCCTCCCCAAGGCAGAGGAGTTTGACTGGATGATCTCTAGAGGTCCCTTCCAATACAAACCAGTCTGTCATTCTATAGCTCCATGATCTCCTTCTCCACTCTCGCATTCATTTTAGATGCCTATATATATAAATACATGTGCATGAACATGTATGTGCACAGAGACACATGCAGTCACTGGACAAAATGAGACTTCAGAAGCACTAGCATGAACATCAGTGTGTGCAAGTACTGGTATGAAAAAACACACAACATGTTATTTTTCCTGTTTATTTAATGCAGTGCTACTTCTGGTCTGGCATCTCAGTGTCTTCTGGGCCATTCTCAGCCTTGCACACAGACACATGTGTGTGGGTATATGTACCCACGAAACAGCACTGGCTGAAGACTGGATAGAATTTATGAATCAATGACAGGAACTGCATCATTTCCTCCTTGTCATTGTGATACTTCCAGGGACTTGGGTGCTTCAGGACAAGAGCAATATTTCTCAAATCTATGCAAGGACAGCTGTAAGCTTTGATTTGAGTCTTGAAATTTCACATCTGCAAAACATACCCTAATAAGAAGTAACAGCAACTCACAAAGAACTAGAAGATGAATGGCAGAGAGGTACCTCTGCCCTGAGCCCTGTTGTCAGTTACTGTAGGTAAATATGTAACGTAAATGAATCAAGCACTATTTAAAATATGTTAGGCTGCTTACCACATATGTTAGAAAGCAAGCACCACATCTTGTAATCTGTTGTCTGGATTCATCTGTGGTCAGCTCTGTCTTTTACCTTTGGTCTTACCTCACCTCTGTCCACACTGAAATGTCCAGACCCTTAATGGACAGCACATCCTCCTTAACCTCATCCTGCTAGGTTAAACAAGCATGACACTTGAATCTCCTCTGATAACACAGGCTTTTGCACCCCCTGCTCATTTGTGATGTCCTTCTCTGCACCTTCAACAAATCTCTTGGGAATGCAAGTGAACACAGCTTTCCAAATGATATTTAAAAGAGCTCTGAACCAGGGCATTAAACCTGCCCTTGCTTTGCTCATTAGCCTTACGTTTTATACACACTAGAATTATGTTTCCCATGTATCAGTGGCGTTTAAGTCATGCTGTGACTGATTAATGCAGCATGATACAGCTCATGCACCACCTCCAGCAAGACACACTCCCCTCCCCATGGTAAATGGCTGTATTCATGGTAAATGGCTGTATTCATAGCAAATGGTGCCCAAGAGATGAACATCTTCACCCTTTACAGCACCTCGCTCAGAGCCCATAGCTATTTGCTCCACTACTCACCTCATTTCTGTTACCACCCTCCACTGCTGAAACCAATAAGATCTCTGTGGGTAGCATCTCATACACCCCATTACTGACAGTACTCAGCATCATGTCATCAGGCAATGTTACGGTCTCCTTTTGTTTTCTGGGAATAAAACATTAGATAAGGTCCATTCCAAGTCCAGTCCTGGAGGTATTCCACTAATAATTGTTTCTGGCATGTTTGTTCTCATTCAGTCATAACCCACCATGATCTTCCTGTTTGTCAGTGCTTTCCTTATCTTGAAATTCATGTTTCTTCAATATAGCAAAGAATTCATTTGGTTTATTTCAACATCTTAGTGCAAATTGCATTTGTCTAGCCTGAATAGATCAGTTATCTTATAAAACAAAGGTATTGTTAATTTGGCATGATCTACCTTGAGCAAATTCATGTTGTACTTCATTCCATTTCCAGTTATCTCCTGTCTCCTTCCTTCAGCATAGTTTTTGTGTCCAGATGGTTCACATACCTAATGCACGATTAGGAGGGGAAAAAAAGAGAAGAGAGTTGGTACCCAATTCCCCTCTGTACTCTGCTCTGTGACTCTAATATTGCAGTTGCTGAAGTCCATACAGGCAGTTTAAAACATAAAGAACAAAACAAGAAGGAAAGTCATCAGCTCTCCCATGAAGCTCTCCCATGAAGCTCTCCCATGGAGCATGGACTGTGCATCCTTCCTGACAGAACCTGTTGCCTCATAAAACTCAGAGCCTGGGGGGCTTAGTCAAATATCTTAGATAGAAATGAAACAGTAGCAATTATTAAAATATAATTTAAAGGATTATCTGTCTTCATATTCCATAAACTGTTCTCTAGCTGGCTTAGGAGGACACGAACTCCTGGGCTGATGAGCTCTTGATTAGGCGCACAACATAAATTTAACAGCATTCTCTACTGTTTGGCCACCATCCCAGAGCAGGTATCACTGCAGATAAAGCCTTGCTCTTCCACACCAGGGCCGTGGCTGCATCTTCGCTGTAAGCTCTACAGTGCATCTCCATTGCAGAGACACACCATTTCTGGGGAGCACAGGGGTATGTGGGTGCAGTTTGCTTTCCACACACTGTGTTTGGAAGTAGACAGCCTGGCAAAGGTCTTGTGTACTCTCCATGCCCAGCAAGAACGAGCCCAGCTAGAATAGGTGCTGGGTTAGGTGATCAGGAAAGCTCTGTATTGACTTGTTGGAATGCTTCAGGAAAGGATGGTGTCTATTGATTAGGATATGGAGGTAGATGAATTCAAGACATGGAGCAGGGCTTAAGGCTCTGCAGCTTTCTCGAAATGGCTTGCTTATGAGGGTGCACATGGCAGGTGTACCACACATGTGGCCAGCTCTGCACAGCTGTGCAGCACTGGTGCAGGACACAGCCCAGGGAGGCCCTCCCTGCTCTGTCACTCTGCGTGCAGGCATGTGTCCCACCCCAGCAGCATGGGGAGCTGCCAATATGGCAGGTGCCAGCGGTTATGACACCACCAGCTTCCACTGTGCTGAAGCCTGGGACTGGGTGCTTCAGGAAGGGCTGCAGCCCAGACAGGCAAAGCCCTCCAGCTGAGTAGCAGTGTGGGAGATAGCAATTGTCATAATCGATGTTAGCAACTGACCCAAAAGTGCAGAGGTGGCCCAGCCTCCCAGGCAGACTTTCCCAGAGGACTGGGAAAGGGGAGTAAGGGAGAAGACAACTACAGTCTTGTCAAGCATGTCTGACCCCAGACTCCTCTGTGTGTGCAGCTGGCTGAGCACTGAGTGCTGCCTCAGGCACTTGCCCCTCGCTGCCTGGCACAGTGGTGCCAGCCTCTCCACTCATTCCCACATACCCAGCTCTCTCACCAGCAATTTGGAGTGATGGGCCTGCTTCTAGGCATCTCCTGGCTGCTGCTGTAGCCAGGTCCCCTCCAAGTATCAGACCCCCAGGAGCAGTGCAGTGGCATTCTTTTACCCCACATGTTGTACATTTCTTAGTCTCAAGCTATTGTCTATGTTCTGCAGATCGTAATGCCCAGGAAGGCATCCTCAGGGGCCTGCAGCAGAACCCAATGTGCCTGGGAAGGGCAGTTTAAGACTGATTAGTCCTTCAAAACCACTCCACATGTATTTATCCAGCTGCTGTTTCCAAAACTGACAGGGCTTTCTGTGACTGCAAACCCTTCTAACATTCAGTGAACATCAACAATAATGAGAACAAATTAAAAACAAAATCCTCACTTCATCTTGTTATGAGTTCGAATTTTACAACTGACTATCACATAACAGAGTAGAACCTTTTAGCACTTTTGGCACTGTATAATCTATAAAACCTTTTATTTAGAAAGAAAGCTTAAACATATTGAGAAGAGAGCATTTTCCTTCCTGCTGTGAAATTAATGTACTGGCTCCCTCATGGTGAAGTGGTAGAAAAATATAAAAGTGATTTTGCCCAAATACTGATTTCTCTGTCGCACTTCGTTAAATAGAGCTGATACATCACTCCTGGTGCTCTCTTCGGATAATGTCAAATGATAATGAGGCAGAACATGCAGACTTCAAATAAGGCAGGACAATAGCACTATAATAAAACAATTGTCTCTGAGTTTCTGTAACAACATTTATTGCTAAACAACTATACTGAAATCCACCTCAGCTTTTAATTGAAACGACAAACAGTCCCAAAACTGCTGACATTTTGACTATGACTTTTAAAACACATTTATCTCTGTAAAGGTTAATCTAAAATATCTTGAGAGCTCACTCACTTTATTTCAATTTATTCTAATCCCTCAGTGACTAGGACATAGTCACTCCATATAAACTATGCCTCCTAGGTGCTAGATTTGAAAAGGATCTTGCCTCAGAAGACACTGTGTATGGTGGCAAGGGACAACTCTGTTTTTCTCAACATTTTCACAGCTTGGCATTTCAGAGAAAAAAAGACGTCTCTAAACAGCTAGCTAATATGCTGGGAATGACCTTGCAAAGAGAAAAGAGGATAAGAATAAAGTTCTCACAAAACTCATATATGTCAGCTTGAGTAGACTGAAAAAAGGTGGAAAACCATGTGGAGTGTCCAAAGTCCCAATCCACCTGCCTCTCACTTTGCCCAAACAAGCTGTCAAGCTGCCTACGTGCCAGTATAAGAAAGCGTTTTATGGCCAGATCTTCCTTCTCTCTGTACTTTGGAAGAAGGCTGGTATCCCATGATGGCCACTCTGGAGGCCAGGCTCCAACTATGGTCTTCATTCCAGTTGGTGATCCCTGGTAGATACTGACCACAGCAATAGGAGTTTCTCCCAGTACAGGATTCGGTGGCAAGGAACAAACCATGTTTCAGCTAAAAAGGATTGAAAAATAGGATCCAGCATGTGGAGAAAAGGCTTTGGAGAAGACAACATGGCTGTGGTCTGAGGCCAGTCAGATCCCTCTGTCTTGCTACCACTGTTCAAGTAGAGAACATTCCCTTACCAGAATATATCCTGTCCCTGAGAACTTAATACAGATAAAAACTTCAGAGATCAGATTCTCAGATGGTATAAATCAGCATAATTTCACTAACTGAACCAGCTAGACTCTAATCTCTGGTTTCTGCAAGCTACATTTGGGATACTTCTTTTCCTACACTTTGCTGGATGAACTATCATCCTTCTGTCTGACCATCATTAAATTATGTTAACCACAGAACAGTGTTTTTTCCCCTAAACACGATTTTCTATCTAACCACAGAAGTAAGAGTTGGCAGAAGGCTTGGGAAATCATCTGATCCATCATCTACCCTGCAGCAGGATTAGCTGTTCTTGCACTGTAGACTTGTTCTGGATCTTCAGATATCACAGCCTATGGATATTCTTAGGAGGCTTGTTTATACTGAACAGGGCAATTTCAATCACAGCAAGACAAAGAGCAGAGGGAACCTGAAGCCTTGCAGGTACAGAGCAGGTTTAGAAGCAGCTGTTCACCAAGACCCCACACTGATGTTAGAGTGGGATTAGGCTGGGAAGTAGCAAGGACCTCAAATTGCACACAGGGATTCACCAGCAGCACTTCTTCACACATGCACAAGCAAGGGTAGCAAGCTGGTTCTGGCTGCTGCTGTTAGTGGTATTCTGAAACCTTGGAAGAAATGGAAGATCTCCTTTGTGGTTGGGGCAAAGGATTAATTTGGTTCAGCTGGACTAAGGACTTGACAGTACTCTGAAGCTGTGGGCCCCTGTACTCTCCATATGGGAGTTTAATGATCATTCTCTGTTCTTCTGCATTCTGTAAATTGTTTGTAACTCCAGATATCACATGTCTGTTGTTTAATTTTCTCCAGGCCTACCTATTCTTTTTAATGTAGCACTGTTTCTGATGGATACATTCAATGACTTATCAAGCATAGAGCCAGAAGTAGAAGACTGAGATTTATGAAAGACCATTTCTTCAAGTAAAACCCATAAAACTGAAATACCAAATGCAACAGGGTTGTCCAGGCAGTGTTTCTATGCAGAAGGAAATAACTGCCATTCTTCATTTGTTCTACCAACTTTTTTATCTCACGCTCAGCCACAATTTGGACACCTACACCAATACCAAGACACCAGACTAGGTGTCCTGACTTTGCAGTAACACACCCACAGTTGAAAAATAGAATCCAGTGTGCTGACTGCAGTGATGACAAACAAGTCCTCCTTGCCACTAGAACCACCACCATATCATTATTAATTTACTCTAAATTCAGCAAATCACCTCCCAGTAATTTCTAGCTTAATCTGATCATCTTGCTTGCATTTTAACACCCAATGAAAAAGACAGATAAGCATAACAAATGAACCAACTTGCAGCAGCACCAAACACATGAACACATCCACAAATCTGAATTGGGAATAACACCTGACAGAAATTCTCAAGAAGATGATGTTATCTGTCATTTCTGTTGGATCCTCCCTGTAACTTAAATCAGAATAGAACATGTGTGGACTTGGGCCTTGTCCAACACATGCAAGGGCACAAGTCATAACCAAAAAATTTCAGTTACATTTTTCTGGAGCATCCACACAGAGATGGTATTGTGTGTTTTTCATTGCCCTAAGGGCTTGGTAGAGATATTTCTGTGGAATTGCTATCCTTTGGGATTTCTTCAGCCCAAAGACGGACACAGCTAGTAAGATGCAGTCTACTGAGGCTCACAGAGGTCCTGGATCTGGGCATTTGTATGAGCATGTCCATGTGTGGAAGAGGAAGGCAAATAAAGTCATAAAACAATATAATGTCTCAAGATATTAATTATTTTTTCCAGCAATTACACCAAGTCTACATCTTTAATTTAAATTGAATTAAACTAGCTCTAGACCTCTGACCCATGTCAGGAAAAACAGTCATCATCTTTCTGGTGGGGTAATGTCAGAACAGAAAGGGTTTTTTGTTCTCCAAGGGGGCAGTTGGAAGCTGAAGATTTCAGCTGAACCACCACTATGTATTACTTGGAAAGCAGCATCATCCTCTCTTGGTGCTGTAGAAATACAACGACAATTACCACAGCAGCTCATAAAAAGCTTCAGAGCACAACTAGAGTGCCAGGCCCCTGTTCCCACTGTGTGACACACACCCCTCTAAGGGCAGTGATCCCACACACTGAGCAAGGATTACAAGGCACAGCCTAAGATCCCGACCCTCTCTTTCCTGTTCTTCTTTGTCCTCTTCAAGTCCAGAGCCTTCTCCCAAAGGAGACACTTGCCTGAGCTGAGCATTACTTTTCACAAAAGGAAACCAAAGGAGAAGGCAGAGGTAACCACGACCCTGTTACATGATAACTTAGTGACTGGAAAGCACTTGACCACAAAATGAAAGACTACCTCTCAGTTCCCCCTCCTCAGGACGATCATAATCCAGGCTTTCCTCCACCCACCTATAAATACCCTCAGGCTTTCTCTCTTCCTGCTCCAGATCTGCCTTCCTATCTAGGCCCAGCTCTGCTTTTGCCACGCCCAATCTTGGTGGTTAGAGAATACAAATCACAATGAAAATTATTGGTTTGAATGCCTTCAGGCTAAGAAGAGCATTGGATCCAGGTGCTTCCCAACACTATTCAAGAATGTCAGCCATTATGCTTATTATTCCCAGTGGCAAGCAGAAGTGCCACCAATAAGGGCTACATCCTAATGATGGCAGCTATGGAGCTTTGTGGTCAACTCAGATATGTGTACAGGCAAAAACAAGCTGTAAGCTGGTGGATTTCAGGTTTCTTCATGCTAAAAGTCTAGATGCTGAGGGAGTTTATATATGGCTATTTCACAGTGCATTTCCTTCATTTCCTGCATGCCTAAGGAATACAGGAACAGAGATTTAGGCTGTGCTGAAGACAATGCATTTTGGATTGCTTTCTGGAGGGAAGGCACCTCTATTTCACCAAAATCTAGTTTTAAGCACTTTGGCTCTCACTGAAAGTTGCTACTAAAACACATATCCAAGAGCTTCATGTCACAATAGCAATACATCATCTTGGTTTATTGGGACAGGAATTCAAAATGGAATTAATTGGAATTTTAAATGAACCCAAGCTGAACATGGGAAGACAAATATTGTCATTCTGCCAGTGTGCTTCATATCATGTTTCATGCCCAGTTTTAAGCCTTGGAGCCCGTGTGTTGAAGACAAAGTGTACACTGCCCCAGGAGAGTTCAGCAAATCCCTTTTTCAAAAAGGTGGTTCATATAACAACCTAATCTAGCCCTGGTATAATTCTGCTGCTTTCAATCCCAAGAGGTCATTTTGTTTGCTGCGTATTTCCAACCTGGGAAAAAACTCAGAAAACAATATGAAAATGTCTTTCCATGTGACAGCACCTCCCTATGCAAAGCTAGGCATACACACAAGATCTGTGACATATTTGGTGTACTGTGGACCAGGGAACTGCGTCTTTCAAGGGATCTCCCAAGATTAAGCCTCAAAACATACTGCATGACCTTGGGAAAAGCACTTCATTTTTCTCTGGCTAGGTCTACTGTATAAATTAAACCCTGCCAGGGGATGTCCCAGGGCATTGGAATTCAATCCTGTATAAACTGTTGACATAATCCTTGGCATCAGTTTCACTGAAGCCAACTGGCAGTGTCCCAGACAATTCCCCACACAGCTCAGGAGTCAGTGCAACCCAAGGCCATCCCTGCAGACATGTAGAAGGCAGCCACTCTGTTTGGAGGGAAAGGCAGGGAACACAGGCCACTCCATGCCAGCCAGTCTGTGCTCAACAGCAAGCCTGGGCATGTTTTGCTGACAAGTACAAACATAACTGATGCACCTAAAATGGGGATAGTGTTTCATTTCCTTTATAAAAAGGTTTGTGATTTAAGCATGCAACTACTGTTATAGTTATTACATATGCATAGCTGGCCCACCCATAAGACTATTTCAAAGGACTTGTAAATCAAGATGTCTTTCCCCTCTCAGAGTACCAGGGAACAGCTGCCAGAAAATACATCCTATAGGAAGCTCATGCTCACATCTACAGGTAATGCCTGCCAGAAAAAACCAAGGGAGTAGCACAGTGGCCTATGGAGGCAAGATTTCTAATTTCCTGCCCTTTGTAGGTTCAGGACAAAAGATGTTTATGCATCTGTGAGAGAGCAGGGTGGCCTTGTTCGTCTCCAGAGATCCTTTGCTTTAGCTGATGCTCTCTGTCCCACCTGACAATCTTGCCATGGTCATAAGAGCCATCTGTGCTTGTGTGATGGATGCACTTTCAACACTGCAACAGCTTTGAGGCAACCATCCTCTCTTCCAAAGGACAGCTCAGCTAGAGAGCACTTGGGGATGCTGCAGATCTGCTCTATAGGCCAGTGAGCAACAACCTGCAATTAATGCAAAGGTAGAAAGAAGGTAGAAACAGAGAGAAAGCCTCCTCCTCGAGTCACTGCTTCCCTTCATCCTTGCCAAGTCTACTCAGGCCCCTCACCCTGTTTGAGCCTATCACTTGAAAACATTTTACTTACGGATCCTTGCAGATGAACAAATGTTTGGCATTTCCAACTGCTTTGGACTTCAGCAGGTTAGAAGTTGGGTTCGAAATACAAGTCATATTTCATCCAACATATTCCAGCCCTCAGTGAAAGGCAGTCACTTCTGGAATGGGACACTGTAGCTTTGTAACATATCCTACTGGCATTAATTACCAGCTTCATCAGTCAAGGGCTACCTTTTTGGCCAAATGGGCACACAAATGGTTGCCAATGCTAAGACACTTCTGTTTGCTCATCCTGAAGCATCAGGCTCCATCAGTTTCCCACACCGTCCCACCAAAAAGAATTGAACTAGCTACTCCTGATATAAATGTATGCAATTTTATACGTATGTAGTCTTTCTAATCAAAAAACCATACATATATTTGATTATTAATGTAGGATAATATGGTGTAAAGTATGATACTGATACACTCAAACAATCCTATTTTGGAAATGGGCTGTTCTGAGAGTTTTATTCACAGCAGCATACACATAATTTCCTTCAGAGCCGTTATCCCTCAATACATACTCTGTGTGTAGGTGCATTGTAGCCCACAGCTGGAATTGTTTTGTATTAAATACCTCCTGTGTAAAAACAGCAGAAAATGGAACTAGCAATAATTATTATGGCAGTTCTTTTTCTAAGATTTTGGAAGAAACCAGTCTCTGCCAAAAGGAGGCACTCAAATAGGTATTTACTCAGTAAACAGTTGCCTAAGTGTTCACTAGCCCATTTTACAGAGGAGTCATGTTTGCAAGAGGCTTTTGTCCTAAAATCAAGCTCTCTGCACAGATGATCCTGTGGTCTTCATCAGCCGCTACTCTCTCATTCAGTTCTGAATGAATATTCTTGCATACTTCAAAGGCTTTGACCAACTTCCAAGGAAATGTTACAGCTGCACAGAAGACAGAAAGGTTCAGCCAGTGGAGAATTGATGGTCTGGCTGTAGCAGGACTTACTCCATTACCACACCTCTCTTCTGATGGCAATATAGAAGTAAATAATGACCCTACAAAAGCCTAGTTTTGGCAACTAGCCTTGTATAAAAATTGAAGATGTATCATTGCTCTCAGTAGTTTTTAAATTAGATGGATTACTAGCTACTAGGCCACATTTTTTAAAGTGTTCTTTTGGCCAAGTGCCACTGCAGACTGTCATGCGTTGTCCAACTTCGAAACCCTCTTCTCCTCACTATTCCCAAAGGTGCAACTTCCTACAGCATTTGCAAACAGCTGCCCTTTTCAGAAAGGCAGAAATACTCTGAAATTTGGCTACGTAACAGTATCTGTCCCAGATGTTCGCAGGACTCCAGCCACAGCTTCTATGTCCCCCGACTACGCTCTTCCCACAGCCGGACCGTGGTGCAGGCACATGGGACACACGGCCAGTTGGCACCGGCTCATCCCAGAGCTGGCGGTGCCTGCCATTCGGAGTTTCCACAGGAGAGCAACCCTCCCTCACGGTACTCAATGCCTCTTTTGTTCTGCTTTTAATCCCGTGTCCAGCCACGGGTTTATTCGACTCCTGCATCGCTGTCAGCAGGAACGATGGCACTTGGTACCATTTACAAGAGACTCAGCACCTGCAGTCTCAAGATGTAAATCAAGAAATACGATTATGGGAAAGTAAGGTATGCACGGAGCCGGCAAAGCAAGTATTTTATCCAGAGAAAAGCCAGTGACATGAGAGCTACTGTATTGTTAACAAGATTCACAAGAAGGGCAGAATGTAGATACATAGGCCAAAACCAATTCCACTTTCACTCTTTAAAAAATTACGTGAAACAAAACCGTGTTTTTATTTTTCACTGAAAAGGAGCCACGTGATCCAATTCACATTATTACCACGAGGCTTGAAGATTAAGTGGTATCACTTGTTGTGGAAGAGGCCAGTTCGGGATGGCTGACTCGGCCCCGGCTTCGCTGGGCGTTCAGGGGCTGCCCTGTCTCAGCCACAGCCATTTCCCGGTGCCTCCGAGTGCCGCTCCGGGCCGGGCCGGGCCGATCCCTCCCGAGTGCCGCTCCCGGCGGAGCTCCGTGAGGCACCGCGAGGGGCCCCGCCCGGCCCGGCTCGGCCCTGGCGGCGCGCGGCGCCATCTCGCGGTGCGCTGCGGCAACATGGCGGGCTGGGGGCGGCGGGGCCGGGCTCGGGTGGGGGCGGGCCCGGGGCTGAGGGCGGCGGTGAGTGCGAGCCGGGACAGCGAGGGCTCCGCAAGGACAGGGAGGGCGGGACCGCGGGCAGCAGAGGGGGAGGTAAAGCCCACAGGGTAAAGGGCGCCGAAGTGCCTCACCAGTAAGTGCCGGGCTGCGATATGAGAAGCTCACCCCTCGCCTCAGGCGAGCAGGGAGGTTTTTATTTTACATAGAAATTAACATCTTCCCGGAAAATTTTGTGAGGAGCATGGAAAAAAAATGGTAATAGGGGAAATTTCGAGACTATAAAGGCAAATCTGTTCCGGATGCAAAGAAAGAAGGGCTTTCTCGCTCTCTGCTGGTTCTGCAGCAGCCAGATGCACTCTGGTGTTGTTTCACAGAATCACACGATCGATCAGCCTGGAAGAGACCTCGGAAGCCAGGGAGTCCAAGCCATGACTGATCACCACCTCCTCAGCTAGACCAAGGCACCAAGTGCCACGTCCAGCCTTTTCCTTACACACCTCCAGGGATGATGACTCCACCATCTCTCTGGGCAGCCCATTCCAATGTCTAACGATCCTTTCTGTGGAGAAATTCCTTCTAATGCCCAACCTGGACATCATCTGGCACACCATGAGGCTATTGTCACTTGTTACCTGGGAGAAGAGGCCACCCCACCTGGCTACAAACTCCTTTCAGGTAGCTGATAAGGTCTCCCTTCTCAGAGCTTGCAGATGTCAGCATGTAGAGAGAGGGCTGCTCCGCCCCATTTCCTTGCCAAACTTCATTGCTTTGAAATTTCTCAGAACACTTGCCTGCCTCAGCTGAATGTCTGCTTGAAATTTTCCTAAAAATAGTTATGCCAGGACTAGAACTGGTCAGGGTTGAAAGACTTGATTTTGCCCATGTTAAAATCATGTACAGTCATTTCATACCATCAAAACCCCCACCATTTTTCACAAGCTAGAGGGAGTCCATGCTTTGAGGATGACTTGGCAAGGAGCCAGGGATGTAACTTCAGCCCAAACTATTAAAATGTTAAAAGCTGTAGAGAATGTTCCTCTCTGCAGGGACTTTTTAGACTGTGGCAGCTACAATCCTTGAAGATGCATTAAATTCCAGCATAGGACCACCATGGATAAAGATGCCCTTCCCTTCCAGTGCTCCCTGCGGCTGCTGCAGGCTGCAGCTTTATTTTTGGGTGCCTCAAATCCCTCCATTTGGTGGTTTGTGTGCTTAACTTCCCTTAGAGAGGGTTCGCAGAGAGAGGCAGCTCAGTGCCATCAGCTCAGGGCCTGTTACACCCTCTGCTCAAGCAGAGCATCATACCATAGACGTTTCAGCCCCACACCCATGACCCGTGCAGGTGTAGATATGAAGCCATGTTGTGGATTTGTTTTCCACTTAGTCTCTAGAAGCCTAGGCAGTTAAACATTCACAGAAGTTAATGTTTAGGTCACAGAGCCGCATAAACCACTCCAGGACACAGAGGCTGGCTGTGCAACCATCGTTCCAGCCCTTGTGCGTGAGTATTAAAGAGCTTCTGTACCACAGGCTTCTGGCTTTGCTTGGATGGGGTTCAGTCAGTGGGTACCATCTCTGTCACAGGGACGGAAGCCTTGTGCATGTGAAGATCAGCACTGCAGCAATCCGAATGAAACTGAAGTGACGTACCCAAGGAGTTGTGCAGCTTATTATTGTTCAGTGGCTGAGCATCAGGAGCTCAGGTGCAGCCAGACCACAGTCCTGCCCTCCAATAGCTCGGCATGCCTCACTTTCTCCTGGGCGTGGGAGGCTCATGTGTTTCACGGGCATGAGCAGGACAGGTGGCTTGGTGGTCTCTGAGATGCCAGATTTTTGCAAACCTGAGGTGGGCGTTAAGAACCCAGCATTTTCTGCTGTTAAAAAGGTGCATCTCCAAAATACGAGAGATCCCTGTAATTCATACAAATATGCCTTTCCTTTTCATTTTGGAATGAGCTCTGCTACTGAGACCTCCATGACTTGTCCCCCAGGACATTTGACTTCCATCGGGGAAAGCATCACAAGCACACAGCAGTACAATCCTAGAAATGCGGGCCAGTGCGTCCCGCGCCTCTCCCACCAATGGGTAATTGGGACAGCGGCAAGGATTTCCCTCTGCCAGAACCGCCGCAGCTCCTTCCTGCGCGGTCGGAGCCCACCCCCTGCTGGGGGCTCGGCTCCCTCTGCCAGCGCGACCGCGTTCCTCCCCTGCAGCCCCGCTCTACGCAGGCTCATGGCATTTGTACATGCAGCACACAGTGTCCGCCTGGCTGCACAGCAAGCGGTCCTCTGGAGCTCACAAATACCCAGTTTGTAGTTGACAGAGCGCTGCTTTCCTGACACACAGTCATGCTCTACTGTCTCCAGCAAGAACTGGGGAGACACTGTAGCTGTTCTTAAGCCATTAATTTTGAGGACTTTTGAAAAAATTTATATCAAAAGAATCCTTCCCTTCTGTTCTTTGTTACAGGCATTTAATGATGGGGTCAGATTTTGGTTTTGGTTGGTTGGTTGTTTTTTAATATGTAATTTTGCTGCAGTTTTTGAGTTCACTCAAGGTGTATGAATATCAGACAGCATTGCCATAGCTCCAGCAGGGAAGGAGCTTATCTGGAGGGTTGCCTTGGCTTCTTTCACTGAGGAGAGAATGCTGAGGCAATGCAAATTACCTGCTGTTTGTCACTGTAAATCTTACATGTTTGGAAAGTGACTAGATTGTTTTGGGGAGATTACCTTGTAGAGATGAACAAGAAGAAAAGAATTTTCAGGTAGAAATCAGCAAACTGGAAATTATAGCAGAGGTCTGGAAAACCCCTCGAGTGAGGTTGTCTATAAGGGCCAGGAGGGAGGAGAGGAGGTGCAGCAGATGGTGGAAACATTACTTGTGTAAGTTTAGCTTCTGGGACTCATTTTTCCTGTGAACACAGCTACAATTTCAAGCCCTGAAACACAAGATTTTAGCAAGCTGCAGGTTTTTGCTTTTGTATCCCGTTGTGACACATGAAAATAGTGCTTGGATTTCACTAGATTAAGTTGGCTGTGGGAAGACAGTCCAAATATGCTTTATAGGGCATTGTAATGAAGATCTTAATAATCCTGTATCTAGAACAAACCAGAAAATGCTGGTCAATTGACCAGTTTCCTTTCAGTCAAATTCATAAAATCGTGTTACATGCAGTTCCCATGACAAATCAGCAACACACTGTGAAGAGACCTCCTGTGAGTTTCTGTCTTGCCTATACAGTAGCACAAGAAATTTCTCTGGCAGTGTCTATTGGGAAGACCATTTCCACTGTAGCCTGAGATTACCTAGACTACAAGGCTTCCAGAAGGAACTGCCATTCTCGGAGGTCTCACAGATCAGCTGTCTAAGCAGAGTGAGTCTTTCTGCTTTACTTCTGGTTGCAGTAAGTTTCAGCAGTGCTCATGTTTCTGCCAAGGCTCACTGAAGGGAAGGCCTGCAGGGATTTAACCATCAGTTTGAACTGATTTTGTGCTGCCTCTTGAACACCCATGATATAAGTTCTGGTCAGCTGTAGCCTTTCCTGCATGCCAACACATTTACTGGTGGCTTTCTGCATTTCTGAAAATTGTAAGTTATAATTTCTGGTAAAATAAACCTTTTCTAATTCTTCTTTTTTTACAGAATGAATCAATAACTGGTTGGAGCTCCAATGTCAAGCATAGCTGTACACTGCCTAGAAGCCTCAACTGGCAGTGAGGAACTTCCACCTGCAGGACTCATCTCACCTTTGGCTTGGGCAAATAAAGTACCCCTGGGGCACGAGCTGACTTCTGCCTTGTATTTGTCCCACACCCAAGTGATAATCATGGTCCTTAAACAAAAGGGCTTCTGATTCATTAATAGATTGGAATAACCCCATGGGAACCTTCAAGCCTAACTAGGATAAGAGGTGCCACATTCCCAAACAGCCTGCAGGCTATTTAGTGGCTAATTTGTTGGCACAAAATTACAGGGTGACCCAGGCTGATCTGAGCCATAGCCTCTTGCTCCATATCCAGGCAGAAGGTCTGTGGTGTTCTTTCCAAATTTTCATATTTGCCAGTTTGGCAGGATTCAGGTTTTTGATAAACTTACAGTTGGCAGGCTAAAGCAAAATAAGAGCAAAGTAGACAGAAATTATAACTGAAAATAAATGTTGGCAATGCTCACATAAATACCAGTTTTGACCTCTGATTTTTTAATAAAAGCAGGACAGTGAATTCTACACCACTTCCCACCAGGGCAGCTAGCAAGGACCAGAACATGACATCACTTGGACTAGTTGTGTGCATGTGTAGGTAGGAGCCGGATACTGAGCAATGTTCATAGGCCAGTGGGATGGAAGCAGCCTTCAGCTGGGGCTTCAGGGTGCTGCTACAGTGTGAATTTGAAGGTGCTCTGCTCTATCTCCACCCTAAGTGATAAACAACACATGAAAGCAGTAAAGTGGAATTATGTTGTACTTGAGCACTGTATGCACCTTTTAGTGTGCTGAAATTTGTTCTTCTAGCTTTGGAAGTCAGCATGCAGGTATTTCATGGTCTTGGCTAACTATGCATTTGTTAACTTAGATATTATGTCAAGGGCCTGCTCTCTGTCTCCCTCTGTGACAGCCATATAGGCTGTGCCAAAAATACAGCCCAGACAAGCACTTTACTCCAGATGTAAGCTGCCCCAGTTGTAACTCCTGTACACTGTTCACATGCTTCAGTAAATTTGGAAACCAGCATCAAACACAGGTTTCTCTGAACTTCCAAATTGCAGTTTTTACAGTGTGTTATGTTTCTGTCAGGAAATCTGTATTAGATGCCAAGTTGGTAGGAAATTCAATATCCCACTCTAAAATGTTTATAGTTGGGTATGTATATCTAAATGTACCTTCCAGTTGCTAAGTTAACATGATTAAAAGAATCCCCCGTCTGAGAATCAATCAGCCAGCTGTAGAATACACTGAAATTGCTTCCAATAAATATTGCAAGCATGAGGGAGCCATTCCTGTCAGAGCTCGGATCCAGAGTCCCTCACAGTATCTTCTGCAGGACCTCAGCATTTCCTAGTGTCTAGACTTGGACTTTTATTTAGTTCATTGTTTTAAATAGTGACAGAACTGTGATTAAAACTATGATAGGGCATGTCATTTGCTTTCACAGTATAAACCAGAAGGTTGATCTTACCCCAGCAAAGGCAGATCCTTAGTGGTTATAGAATCACAACCATAGCAATAATTACACGGCAAACATCGGATTTATTTTTTATTAATATGTGCCTTAATAATTTTTCAAAGGTATAACATTCACATATACATTTTTAAATTATATATGTGACTCAGTTGCATGAAACAATGTATCTTCTCATAGTAGGTAATGTATTTACATGACACTATTACTAGAACTATAGGGTTGTAGAAGGTTAGCTTTACAAATACCCTGTCCTCATTCATATCTCATAAGTATATGATAAAACATCTCCATTATGTAGATTGCAAGCATGCAAAACTAGTGTATAAATGTGCTCACTCCATGGTTAAATGATCTTACTATTCCATAAGCAGGAACGATGTGATTGCCCTTACATTCAAATTAACCACTTTACACCTGTTTCATTCACCTTTTACATTCAAAGTATTTGCTCTTTTATAGAAACTAAAATAAATTTTAGTCAGCCTTTTCAAAAGCACCCTTGATTGCCATTTGTTACCCATTTTTGTGGAAAGCCTTTTTATAAACAGTATCTTAGTAAGGGCACTTGACAAAGCAGGCACACAGATGTGTGGAGTGAGCTCCTCCCCAAAAGCTGTGATGTCTCACTGCACAGGCTGAATCCACCAGTCGTTGTGACTCCCCCAGCTCTCCAGGTGTTTCTCAGTCTGGGTGCCTTCAGGATTTCCCACCTGCTGTTCCTTGTCTCAGGCCTTGCTGAAGTGTGTTTGACTGACAGCAGATCTGTGATGGCTGTAACCCCTGGCTGTGTGGTGGCTGTGTCACTGCCATCCTGAAGCCTGTGTGCTGCTTATAAGAGGTCACTGATGACAATGCATTTGGTCCTGTCACAGTCCCTTTTTATGTGTCTCAACCCCTGCCCAGAGCACAGCACATTAAGCAATCAGCTGAGCAAATTAGGCCCAGGAGTGCAGTAGAGCACACTGCAGAGAAAGGCAGCAAGCTGCTGGGAAAGCTGCGTGTATGACCTTACACAGCACTTGTCCTTTTATGGCTGGCTGCGGCCAGCGATGCTCTCAGGAGGACAGCTGCACACTAACTTCTGGGGGGCTGGTGCCAAGCCACTAGAATTCTGCCACTGTAACTAATGAGGAAGCTCTGAGTTAGGTTTAACATTTTGCAAAATGCCTTTATTCCCAAATGCACTGGAAAGGATGTCCAGCTGGTCTGGATACACAAGACTTCACAGGACACAGACTACACAGCCAAAGGTTAATAAAGCTATGGTACAAACTTAAAATCACATTTGTGCTTTGAATAGTTCACCAGGTTATGTGATTTTCCACTCAATTAGCAGCAGATGAATTATCAAAGTTCTGTTGTCTTATTTGACATGAAGCCTCTGCTTGAGGAAAGGAAGAACTTTCACACACTCTGAAGTGTGCTAGAGAACATGCAGTTGTGAAGCACTGGTACCTCATGGTGAGTCAGAGAGAAGGATGCCCCTCTTCAGCACAAACTCCACTTCAGCTGGAACACTTGCCCTAAGAGTCTTCGTCAGGTTCTTTGTCTGTAAGAATGATCAGTAAGTAGAGAACTGGGTGCATTTAGTGTGCTGTGTGCTTTTAGAAATCTCTTATGCTGGCTGCAATTAGTACCTGGATAAGGTAATTTGTGACAATCCATTTCCTTGGTACCAAACAGGCACTAATGTGCATGCAAAAGAGCATGTAGGGAGTTCTGTTCAGCTCCAGGTGAGCAAAAAACACTCTGCAAGCACAGGATGCTATTAAAACCAAAGGGCAATTTGATGTTGACTTTGACCAGCACAAAAGCAACGCAAGTCTCTCCCTTTGCGTGAGAGACCCACTCCGTGGTGAAATGAAGGAGGCCTCTTGGCCCTCCTGTTGCCCCTTGTGGGTAAATTCATGTGTATTTTAGCCTCTGTGTAAGCCAAAGCTTTTAATTATAGAGCTTTACCTTTATTCTCTGATATCACTGCTTCATTAGGTATGTTGCCAGTAGCTTCCTTGGAGTTTAATGTACCATGTTCAGCCTCACATTGGCAGGACTTCTCAGCTCTCACTCAAAGTTCAACAATACAGAGATCTATATATTTGTCAAACATTATGGTGCTTTAGTAAGTGAAAAAGTGAATAGCAGAAGGTGGTTTTGTATGTAGCACTATCTGTACGTGATCACTGTTTATCTTCTCAGAGGGAACCCGCAGTAGCTGTTGTAAATTCACACAACAAAGGATTCCTTCCTTTCCTGCTCTGGCTACACCAGAAAATAAAGAGTGGCTGGCTGGAGAAGATGTGGAGATACAGTAATGACCATAAGTGAAGTGGTCCAGAAGCTCACAGCATTTAGTGTGCTCAGACTGAGAGAAGAAATAAATTTATCAGCATCAAGAGTTTTGAAGAATTGGTGTATAAAACAGAGATTTTAAAATTTAGAAGTGCTGCAACCTGGCAGCAGAATGTAAACACCATACCTGTACTTATTAGAAAGACAAAGATTATCTTGGCAGTCAGAGACTTTACCGGTCTTTCTTCCATCATGGACAATCTTTAGAAGAATTTTTGAAGGAAAGAATAATTTAAGACCTGAAGGTAAGTAGAAAATTATGTAGATAAAATGATTAGGGCAAAGTCAGCTGGTGTCTCTTGTTGATTTCCCAGGAATGACTCATTTACCTGGGTGCTAAACTGATGAGCTAACTTGCTAAGTCAGGTTGATTTGATCACTTTTTATGATTCTTGTCTTGGATTGGACAAATACCCTTAGAACTAGGTATTAAAGTGAATAAGGAGCCAGCACAAGACAACTTGGGCAAGGAATTCCTTAGAGGGAAGGAAAATAATAGTTGTATTCCTCAAGGTGTTGTGCCTGATCATCTTAAAGATTTTAATTTATTACCACGGCACACATAAGGAAGTTCTGAAGTATTGTCAGCATCAGAGAGGGATGGAACACTAAAAGCACTGCATGCTGCTGGTGGCTAAAGCAGTGGAACTAAGGTGGCCTTTGTTGGGCAAAATACAAGCTATATATGAGGGTATTTGGATGTTAGATGTCAAAAGCAGACAGTAATTAGGCTTCTTTATTGGTGACACAGAAAGAAAAGCGTTTCTGGAAGTTCAGTCTTACTACTTGAGACAATTATCTGGTGTAAATCTCCCATGTGAGGTGTCCCATGGACTCGAGAGGTACCTACTGTTCAGACAGCTAAAGCTGTGTCAGATCAGTCTGACCTTCGGAAGAGTGTCTGCTCCAAAACCACCACCCATAGCTCTGAGAGGGCTGAGGCAAGGAAGGAATGAGGGTAATAGTTGATCATATCATGACTATGATGGGATGGTCATGAAAAAGATAATTTATGCATCCAAACAGGTTCTTCTAAAGCAGAGTACTGACATATTCCCAGGCATGTAAACTCAGAACTCATATATGCACAGTTCAGGCAAGCTGTACTCAGGGAGGGAGAACTCAAGACTGCACTATGTGCAGAAAAAGCTTCAAACATCAATGTGGGAATGGAAAATATATTTACTAACAGTGCCTAAAGGAATTTGGTTTGTTTAGCTTCACAGAGTGAAGGCTGAAGGGGCCTCTGATGTCTTATTAAATGTATCATAGCATAGGCAGAAATTCTAAACCTTTTAATGTTACGTTAGTAAAGGATCATAGTCTGGTTAAGAATAAATTTGAACTCAAAATACAAAGTTCTGAAACTATCAGAGCAGTTGGTATTGTCCAATGACCATTAAATGCTGCTTGATATGTTTGTAATCCAGGGGTTTTCTGGTTTTAGTGTCTTTTTCTCCAAGATAAGTATCATAGTAAAGAGTCCTACAGAAACAAGAATTTTTCACTCTTAGTGAGACCCTTATAATGAAGTCTTACTATTTCCTCTTTGCTTCTGGTTCAAGCTTCAACACTGTACCTCCTCCAGCATGTTCTCAATATCAATCTGTTAAAGAAGTTTTAATGTAAAGGTTATATTCTGATAATGGGTGAGTCTTGCAGAGCTGCTAGTCTTGCCTGAGAAACACTGACCATCAGGTTACCCCCAGGAACTCCTGTGCCCAAGAGACAGGCTGTGAGGGGAGTTCTGGTGCTTGGTATACATAAATACCACGGTAACATTAGACATCAGAGTTCCTTAGTAGGCAGTAAACTGGTACTTGTTTGTGACAACATAAATATAAGGGTCAATTTCCAGTCCATTTAGATTCTCCTTCACCCTAACAGCCAGGAGGTGTTTCACAAATAAGCCTGTTTTGGAAGCTGAATGAATGAATGATGCTTCTGTGCTGTTTACAAGCATGCCCACTTGTGGTTGTCCTGAGGAATCAGCCCCTTATCATTAGTGTGAGGTCAGTGTGTAAGAGATACTTCTTGTGCTGGCTTTTTTACAACATCCTCGGATAGAAATTTGCAAGTGCAAATAAAGTCTAGGGAAGAACATGAGCATATTAAAAATTCGCTTTGAAGAATTGCAACCCAGTTCTTTCCATGAGCTTTTAAAGATATTCATTTCAGTGGTACGGGTGGTACTTAATGTTTGATGAAAGCCTAACATACAGATGGATTAGAATTTTGAACTCTTAGTGGTTGCCACAGATTAGGAAGTGAGGACTGTCTCCTCCCAGCAATACAGTCCAGTTGGTCCTCTCTCATGGTACAGGGAAAGTCAAGGATTTGCAAAGATAAAAAAAGATGGAGCCAGACTCTTGACAAACAGGTAGCTCTGAAAGGAATGGTGAACTGGATGAGATGCAACAGAACAAATAATTCCATTTACTGTTATTTTCCCATCACCCTGTTCCCCAAGGATCATGGAGACATGGGCAAGTGTGTCTTGTCACCTGTAGGATAAACATCTGCAGGCTGAGTTCTGTAAAAAGGACACCATTTACATTCTGACTCTGTGAAAAGGAGAGGATGTAACAGAGTTGTGGACTATGAGGCCATATAAAGGCTGGGCTCTCAAGTTTTCCAGTGGTGTTCTTGATGGGTCTGTTGTTGATGCAGACATTTCTGGGTGTGTATTGGTGGCACAGTGACAAAACTTGGCCTCTGACTAGTAATGAAGGCCCAAAGTGGAGTTTGCAGAATACTTCTTCATCCTCTCTGGACCATCCTTTTCTGCACAGAAATGTAGAAGAACATTCTTCCTGTTATACACTTATGAGATTCACAGAAACTCTCAGATATGCTCCTTCCCCACCACACACAGCTCAGGCTCAGCTCTTACTCATATAAAGAGGAGTGTGGGTGAAAAGCGTTGTCTGTCATCCTTAGATTTCTCTTTGTACAGTTTACTGAGTGCTATGACAGTGCATGTTGCTCAGAATTGCTGTTGGGGGCATTGTGAGAATGCAGTGAACTTTTGCAGCTTTCCTAGAAAGTAGGACAGGAGCAAAGAGGCAACAATGAGCAGCCCTGCAAGGCAGTAAGAGGTGTGAGACTCCTCTGCGGGGGCTCTTCCTCACTGACTCATCTGAGAGCTGTACTCCCACTTTTCATTTGAAAATTAACCTCTACCCCTCCCTCAAGTGTAGTTGTCCCTAATAGTGTTGGTGTCACCTTTACACCTCTTTCTCTCACAAGCATGTGTGGGTGGTGCTGGCTTTGCACATGAAAACACTGGGTAGTGCTCAGCCCGGCTCTTTTGTTCTAAAAGTGGTCACCATTGGATACACTTTGTCTTATACTGTCAAAAATGTTTCCACCACAGCAAACATGAAGATGGAGACTGCTGCTGGGTGAGCTGCTCCTCCTACCACGCAGTGAATAACACCAGCCAGCAGAGACACTGGTGGAAGGTCTCCACTCTGGTGTGCTGGCAACTGCCTTGCTGTTGCTTTTTAAACACTCTTGAGGCAGTCTTCCATTATGTGTGAAATGAATCCATCAAAAATGATGACAGGGGAACATGGATCAAACTGCCAGATGGAGGAAAGACATACAAGAGTCCTTGCTAATCATACTGAACGTTTCAGATGGGAGCACAGTCACTCACAGGAGAGAGCTGCTTTTCTGTGTCCTCCATGCAGGTGCACTGATAGTGACAGCATATTGCCACGCCAGGTGGCTGTAGGCTCTTTGAAACACAAAAGGAAGGAGTAAAAAGACCTGGAAAACTGAATTTTGGAATTACTTTACCTTAGATTGATTCAGTCCTTCATGTTTTCCATTACCTTCCTCAGGAGAGAAACAAACATTGTGGTTAAATAGCTGAATGTGATGGCCAAGACACAACTTGACAAGTCTGGCACTACCCAGAATCAATGGCCTGAGTCCTAAATCCTGATTGCAGGCACTTCCTTTGCAGGGAGTGGCCTTTCAGGGATGTGATAGGTGTGACCTCACAGCCACCTTCCAGCCATAGGCTCCTGCTGCCCATGAGATCCATGTGAAGCATCAACTCATGTAAACCTATAATCTCCTGGAAAGTTCCTGAATGGTGCTCAGCCTTTACAGATCAAATCCTGTATAAAGATTAGAAGCAGCAAGTCAAGACATCTCTGGAATCACAAATCCTTGTTCTTAACCCAAGACCTTTTGCTGTTAGAATGGATGCACAGGGAACTGGTAACAAAGCTCAGCTCCTGCACAAACTGGGTGCAGCAGCAAAACACCTAGCAAGATTTCACAACAGCTCACCTGAAAAGTGATCAGCATTTTGAGGAGTGGAAAACTGAAACTTTCTGTTCCCAGGACAACAGCACTAAGCAAGGCTGAAAAGTGATGTTTTCTATTATTGTGGAAATGCTGTCTAGTCTGCAACACCCAGTATGGAGTCGGGCTGATTTCAAGCATTACAGTCAGAACTGACTTAATCAATGGCGGTTTAATATCCTTCTCAAGTGCTGTTGTGACTGCTGCTGCTTCACCTTGGCAGGGACATTGCAGCCCAGTCCATCTCAGGCCAGTGTGGTTCCCTCAATGAGCCCCTTTCAGACATACCCACTGCCAGAACTGATAAAGAACAATGTTCACATGTAAAGAACAAGATCAGGGTTGCAATACCCAGCATGAAAAATTCACAAGAACTCTTTGATAATTGGAGAGCTATTTCTGTCCACAAATGTTTCATGTGTGTTTTGGTTTGGTTTTGGGTTTGTTTTTTTTTCACCTAAACTGTAAAAATAGAAAGCAGGATTCTGAAGAAAGACCTGCTTGTTTTAGGTACTGGAGAAATTGTGCACCAACAATTAGCCTTTATGCAAAGATTAATCCTTAAGTAGGGAGGTATGGGTTTCTTTTAACACTGCTTGACTTTTCCACAGGAGATTTTATATTTATAAGTGATTGTTCCTGCCTCACACAGAAAACTTCTGTCTCTTCATCTGCTTCCCTGGAGACTTCTGAACTTGTCATCAACCTGATATCCCAGTCAGAGGAACACTTCCCCACTGTGCAATGAAAATTTATCAGCTTGTCCTTCAGCATGTCTCAACAACTCAGAGATTATTAACTCATCTTTCAAGTGATTAATACTCCTGGGTGTTTAAGAGGCATAACTCTGGTACTTGTGAGGTGCTTGGAGGCCCTGGAAAAGAAGGCAGAAGGGGAATGCAAAGCATGACAGTTTGGTTTGAGGGGCAGACTAACCCTGCTCTGCCTGGAGTCCTGCACCCACTCCACCTGGGTCCCATTTCAGTGAGCCTCTGTAGGCCCCACAACACAAAGAGCGAATGGCCCCTTTTAATCTCTTTCCTTTGTATGACAATCCAGATCTGCAGATTCTCAAGGGAGTACATCTGAGAAGAAGTCATTTCACTTAGCACTGGCTAATTATAGCCATGTTGACAGCCACAGTTGTAACTCCTCTGCTAAGAGATTTTTAGTATTCATCATCAGGCTCCTCATCGGTTGCTGCAGAGTACCTGTCAGTCATGATAATTACTAATTTGTTTTAACTTGCCTCAGAAGCATTCCTAGAATTTATGGCTGTGCTGTGAGTCGGCACAGGCCTTGTTATTCCAGCTTTGCCTTCTACTATGACAGAAGTATGGCAGAAATGCAACATATATAGTCATCATGGCCTGTCTACAAGTGATGCACTAAGAAAATGCATGACCTTGATCCATACATATTTGCGCCACGCACAACACCAGCAGCACCTTACTATAAAATCACTCCTGGGATTGCTTTGGTGGCTCTGCCCTCATTTTGAGCATACACACTGACAGGTGCATGTATATAATTTTCCAGAAGAGCTGGTCTGTTCATTCCTGCACAGATGACTGAGACAGCTAACAGGGCTGCTGTATTCAAATAGTGTCAAGTCAATCAAAGAAAAGCAAGGCAGAACAAAGACTATTTCACAGCAGGCAAGCATGGGTCCAGTGCTAAGTCCAAAAGATCTTCATGTTTTGTTCCTAAACTGACCCTGACAGCCTTCAGAAAGCAAAATTGCTTCAGAAGATGGTCATGCTCCCCATTACAGCAGGATATATCCACCACCCTGCTTTACTGGAATGCATTGGAGTCAGTGAAGAGCACCCAGATCATGTAAAATGCAGGGCAAGAGTAGCATGAATACAGAGATCTGTGCTCTGATAAAGGGCTAATAGTCTAATCAAAAAGTTGGAAATCAAGCAAAATTTCCCCTTCCCCCCTACCACATACCACAAGGCAAGCCTAGACCATTTTTCACCCCAGCCTGCACCATCAGGACTTCTCCACAGCATGTCCCTAACTTTGCCCAACAAGCCACCCCAGCAACTCTGCTGCCTGTGAGCTGTTCCCCCATAAGCCTCCCCTTCCAATGCCCACCCAGCTTTCTGCCTCCCACAGATACTGGGTGGCTCTCTGAGTTGTGATGAACATGAATGAAGCTTTCCAGTATGGCCTAGTAGAGCTCCTCCCCCATTTTGTCTCCGATTTCTGCACCCCTGTAGTGCTGAGACATGGCTGTTAGCTCAGCCTCTGTGAACTTCCCTGAATCCCCATGCACGGCAGAAGAAGGGGATTCACAATCAGCTTTGCTGTGCTACTGCTCCCAGTAGAGTCCCCAAAGCAGGTATCATAAATTGCTTCCAGTGTGCTACAGCTCTGATTGTCTCACAGCTTTGGAGCACGTTAGCCCTGTGTCCATCCTGACTGGCAGAGGCAGTTTCCTTATACACCCTGGTCCAGGTCCTGAGCTTTAGAAGTGCCCTGGGCACTCCAGCAAGAGCATCAGGACACTGTTCCTGAGACTGGGCAGGGAGGGGTCCCTGGCAGGGACAGCAGGGTGACTAAGCATGTGGGCTGTGCCAGTGCAGTGATTCTGCCTAGATCAAGATCTCCCTCTGCCTGCAGTAGCCCCTTGCAGGAACACCTGCACCATAACCTCCACAGAGACCAGTCCCAAAGCCTGAAGCACTGCAGCCAGTAAGAATTTCTGAATTTAGAAGAGGTTCACTCTCTGTGCCATGTTACAAATACGCTAATAACTATTTTGGGTGAGTATTGAAGCAGTAAGACTCTGTGTGTTCCCTGCAGGAGGAGGCTGCTCCAGCAGCACCACTCTGGTTTTTGAAGCTCTTGTTTTAACTCAGAGACCCATCACACAGTCAGTTCTGCTGCTGATCCTTGAATCCAAACAATCTCCCTTCCATCAAACAGAAAGTTTAATTTGATGAACAGACAGATGTTTCAAAATGTGACCTTTCCCGAGGTGAAGCACTCAGTGGATGTATTATTTATTGGTTTTCAATTTTTCCACAGGCAGACATGTCTATTCCATCAGGAAGCTTAAACAAGAAGATGTTTAAAAATTCATTTAAGTGCAAATGCAGTCCTCACCAGTGTAGTAATTCTTCCTCTTAACTACACATTGAAGAGCAAGATGTGCTTATACAGAAGGATAAATGATAGTGTGTCTGAGATACAACTGACAGCTTGTAGCTCTCCACTGCTGGCTGCAGGTGCAGCTTAAATGGTCTCCAGCCCCTTCCTTGGGCTCGTTTGCCATCCATCTGGTCTCTGAAATTGGACTGTACTTTTAAGTGTAGAGTACCCAGTTTGCCTCAGCATCTAAGATCATGTTGTTTGGAGGGAACAGCATCACGGTGCTCAGAGCAGCTCCAGCAGCGCCAGCTGACCTTGCAAGGCTCTCATGGGATGGGCTTAGGCCTTGTGAAGGCAGGAGAAAGACTTTTTTGGAAGCATTGCTCTTCTCTCCCTCTAGGGGAGGAGCAGAGGTCACTCTGGAGGTTCCATGCAGGCTTGTGTCTTCTGGCTCCTAAGGACTGTGATAACTGAGTGTGGCTAATTCACAAGGTTCTCTTTTCTTCCAGTGTAGCTTAAATTTTTGCAGATTGGTTAAATAATAATTCCAACAGATACAAGCAAAAACCCCACTAGTGGATTATGGCAAAGTAGCACAGTTTGCTGAGAAATTAGTTAATTTGATTGGAAACAGTAGATTTTATGCTGCAGTGAATCCTTTAGAACTAGAAAAATATGCCTGAATAATGTAAATATGAACAGCATTTTGCATGCAACTTTGTGGGAAAATCAGTCCCGACAGCTTGTTGGATTTGCCTCTTCTGACTATTTGTGATGGTGACTTAGAAATTCTTCTTGATTGAGTGTTCAGTCGAGTAAAAAGGAAGAACAAAACCAGCGCAGGCTCTTAGATGTTCTGTTATAAAAACTGACAGTGCCTGGCCCTAACTTAATGTGTTATTCTCCTGTGCCAAACTGAGGCCAGGCCCCTACACAGACTTTGTTCCCAGGCTCTGGCTGCTGACATCATTCTCTGATTTACACTGGGCGACACAGAATCATTAACATATCTTGAGCAAGTTTAAATTCCTTCATAATTGGGAGTAATCAGTAACATAGGATAAGAATAGTAAGTAAAAACTGCAGCTTAAGTGATAAAAATAGCCTGATTGAAGAACTGAAGCTGGAAGACAGCAGAGCTGGGCTCTGCAAGACCAAGACCTCAGAGTCCTCCTCCTCTTCCACCTCCCACATTTATATTCTCTGCACAAGGTGCCATTTAATACCCCATGAAATGACTTTCTGCACCAAGGAAAGGGGGTTTTTTGTAAGCTCTCTAGGCCCCAGAAGAAAAGGCAGGTTTGATAGTGTTTGCATAGCAGGCATCACAGCCCAGCTCCCCATCTCACTTTGCCTCCAGCACAGTCCCTGCATGGGCAGCCAGGCTGCGAGTCTGGCTGGGTCCAGCATGGCTTTCTTGTACCCATAATATTCCTTATTCCTTAATAAGAGCCACCCTGGTGTGCACTGGCAGGTGGGTGGTCCCAGGTGCTGTAGCAGGGAGCAGTGAACCCCTCCAGGTGCCTTTGGCACAGCATCCAGCATTACAGGGTTGGTGCTCACAGTCCTGGGGCAGCATTCATCTCCCTTGAAGCCCTCTCAGATGAATTATCAGCATTCTGAGCATGAAGAACTGAGCATGAGGCCACTGCCCACTGGCACTCCTAGAGCCCATGGCACAGCCCTTGCCTTGCTGCTGGGGGAATCTGGTGGCACTGCTCTTTGGGCACATCAGTTTATGGGAGCTGAGCAGGCTGCAGAGGGGACATCCCTGGGGGCATGGGAAGGAGCATCTGGCTCTGTGGCTGCACTGCAAGTGAAACATGGTTAGCAGTGTGTGGAAGATGTAGGGACTTCCAGTCCTTTGCAGTTCTTTCCCACATTCTTAGCATGGGTGTGTAGAAAACTAAGAAATTAAGCTGCTTGCTCTGCAATTTTTCCTCTCTTGTGACCCAGGCAACAGTGAGTAAGTGTAATGCCCATGATATACTCTTATTACCATAGTAACTCAGCCAGGAGCTGATGATTGCACAAGTAGATGCCAAAAGGGAAAGACTGCCTAAGGAATAAATCAGCTCTGGGTATATCGTCCCTATCTGCACTTGATACACCTTTGAAGGCAGTGGGATTCCTCTGGCACACGGTGAGAACAAATTACAGCTTAGGTCTAAGTCTGTGCTTGCAAAGCAATCTTCCCAAAGCATACAACCATTCTACATCTAAACAAAAAATTACCCACCCCTTATTAGAAGAGGTTGATTTTCATCAAGGCTCTGCACTGCCTTCTGCATTTCTCCCATTTTCCTCTGAAACAAGAACATGGGTGCAGCTTCAGCTGTGCCATCTGCAAGAACAATGTCTGCAGCTCTCTGTAACAGCGGCTGGCACCTCCACACCCTTGGCAGCACAGTGTCTGACTGCTGAAATCTCTGCTCTAGCTCCAGTGCTGTGGGGTGAAAAGGTCTTAGAATGGACTGTGACAATGAGACAGTCCCTTGCTCCAGGGTGTATCATCTACCTCACAACAGCAGCTGGTGTTTCATGCACTTGCCTTCATGATGCTCCATGGGGCTTGAAATCACTGCCACACCCACCAGATAGGTGAATAAGAACTGAAATACAAAGTCAGCCAGGTACCAAGGTCATCAAAGGGACGTATACAAGGGCAAGGATTTGAAAGCTTATGCCTCAGGTGAATAAAGTATGAGTCCATAGATGATCTCAGGGTCATGCTCCATTTTCTAAAGCAATTATGATCAAAGAGGACTACTCGAATTCTGTTCACCTTTTCTTCCTAGTTTTGCCTCTTGGGTAGTAATCCTTATAACAACATTAAAACTGCTGTTCTAACATTCATCACTCTTATTCAGGGCCATAAAATGTCTACTCAGTATCCAAGGAATGAGAGGCATGCAGAGGAGCAGGATGAGACTATTTTGGCAGTCATGGACACCAGGACTGTGAAGGCAGCATTAGGTAGTGACCACCCTTCAAACTCCATCCTTCCCAACAGCCCAGGACACCTCCTTTGATAAGACAGGAAAAAAACATGTCCATCATCAGAAGTAGTAAAGTTCTGCCACACAGTCCTGTCTAGGTGGATAAAAATGTTTCAGGAATATTTTCATAACCTTTCCACCAAGTGCCATTAACAGCTACAAAGGCAAGGCTCAATTATGCAAGGTTTCAACTTAAAATTTCTGGTCAGCATATAGCTCAAGCCCCTCTCTATCCCTAGTGAGAAACTTGCAAAAGGAAAACCTTCTCTCTCTAGAAGGCTTATCTCTAGTTCTGAAGCTGCACCAAAACCAAAAATGTGGAGAAGAACTGAAGCATTCATTTGGGAACACACAAAACATCACTCATGTGGATGAGCCACATACATATGTGTGTATGTATCAATCCTGAGAGATCTTTCCCCTGCTGCTGTGGATAACAAATCTCTGTCATCTTGGGGCAGAAGCTGGCAAGGCTGCCTGGGCTTCTCTCCCCATCTCTTGCTTCTCTGTTTTCGGCCTATAAAGGTACCTGCTGACATTAACAACCCATTTGAGCAGACTAACCAAAATGCTGCACTGGAAGACCACAAGCAAATATAAAAGAATCCTGTCATTGAGTCTTCTGGCCCATTATTTAGGGCTAGTGCTGGAGCCAGGGCCATGCCAGAAGGCCAGGCTGTGTGTTAACACAAACAGGACAGACACAGAGTACCTGGATAGCCACAGGAAAACTCTTCTGCTTCCAGGGCTGGCCACTTACCAAAACCAGGGCCCAAATGCATTACCATTGTTGGGACCCTGGAGAGCTGTGCCAGGCCAAAGGCTTGCTTCAGCAGGGTTGCTTAGGGGAACCCACAAAACGTCCCCCAAAGCATGGACTATGGCTGCACCGGGCACATGATTGATGGTCACACTGAGAAGGAAGAAATGCTTGGCCAGAATCAAGACTGCCATCCCAGTGCTGCCACTGCAATCGGACGCTGCACTACACATGCTGAAAAAACTGAGTAAACTGAAAGAAAGATGGGCCTGGCATTTCCTTGCACCTGAGCTGCAAGGAGAACATTTCTAATTGAAAGGGAAGTGAGTGAATGAATGAGCTGCTGCTTCTGTTACAGAAAAAAAAATAGCGTTGTCCAAAATATCTCCACATATTTCAGTGACAATTGCAGGGAACTATTAGCATTTGACCTTCCTTGTCACACACCTGTATTTCTGGGTGGCTCACACCACCTGTATGCCAAAGCCTGACAGAGTGCCCACCACCCAAAACATACCAAGCAGAGTATGTAAGGTCCGGGTTAGCTGAACTCAGTCAGATGAAAAAAGACACAAAACTTTTGGCTGTGTGTACTGCTCACTGAAGTAAAGAAACAACATCAGTCTGGTCTGTGCTCAGGTCACAGGAGTTCCTAAGGAAGATCCCTGTCTCATTTACCTCCCTCTTTAACAGATAGAATCCTCTTGCCTTTCTCCTGAACTTAACCTTTCTTTTTTTTTTACATTTCCTTGGTCTTGAAGGCCATCACCTCCACTACACAGCAAAGAGGGTTTGTTTCATGCAGATCACCAAGATGACCTGAACTTGCACAACTTACACAATTCCTACCAGATGACAAACACCATTTCTGAGTGCTTATTGCCCATGTGTGAAACTCAGCGGTGAGCCATTGACCTACAGCAGTCATGGGGTGATGGAAGGGGAAAGCAGACACTCCTGATGGCCACTGCTGGCTTTCATAGCAAAAGCTGAGGGGAAAATAGACAAATAAGTAAAGTATAGTAAATATGACAGTGAATAAGACCCTTGGCCTCTGGCAATACCACTCCTGTGATGGAACATCCAGCATTTGATCCCCAGATAAAACCAGACTTAGACAACTTACTTTGAAAGCTAATGCATTATTTTACCTACTCATTTCTTGAGAGGCAAATGTGAAAGTACTTGGAGGAATGCCTTTATTTATAAGGCTTATGTATAAATCAGAACAGTCTTGCTGCAAGGATTTGAGTTACCAGAGATGGAGCCAGGCTGACTGGGCAGCTCACACCTCCATTCCCAAAAGAGCCAGACACCAGTAGACGTTGAGTGTGTCCAAACCCCCAGAGTACCTCCCCTTGTCTCTTTACTGAAATCCCTTCACAACAGGACAAACCAAAAGGTGATACATGCCAGTCTCTAGCTTGTTTCTAAAATACTAATGAAAATGGAAAACGGGGTCAGAGACAATGTTACAGCTTTGTATGTGACAGCCTACACTTAAGGAATCAGACTGGAGAGAGTCCAGGGCAGAGGAAAGATGAAAAGAAAGTGGAGATAAGTCAGTGGAGCAGCTGGAGTGTGTGCTAACACTGGAGGAGACGACAGCTAATGAAGAGATGACAAGCATGCAAAGAGATTTGAAAGTGGAAGCCAAACTGGGAAGTCAGATGAAAAGCTGGAAGAGGCAGGTGCTGAAGTGTGTGTGATCATGGAAAAGAGTGTGGAGAGAGAATGAAAGCGGGAACAGAAGAACAGAAAGTTTTTCTGAAAGAAGAGACATCTGCTGCCTGCTTTGCCAGGCTCAAAGAAAAGCCAAAGGAGTCAGCAGCATCTCAGCCCTCTCCGCAGCAGGTGGCTTGCGGACTGTATCCTCACCAGAGCTCTGGGGAGTCACAATTAAATGCAATGAAGTAGAATAAGGTGGGCTGGAGCATTGCAGTGTAGCATTGCGTGAAACCTTGAAGGTAATCCCTAAATCCACCTGGAACCTGTTCCTCTGATCTGCAAGGAAAACTGTGCTCACAGAGCTGGAAAAAATGAAAAAATGCAAGTTTACTATATGGTGGTAAAACACTGAATTCTGTAGTAGCAGGGGAAGGAGCTGTGGGTTCCCAAAGCCCTGAGACATCCAATATAGGCTTCCAGCTCTGGATCTCATGCACTTGGGGCTCTAGCAGTCCCAGGAGCACTCCTCTCAGGGTAGTCTTCTTAGGAGTCATTCTCATGTGTGAGGACTTTGAGATCTCTGCACAGCTGTCTGCATGCTATTTTCTGCCGAGCAGAGGGCATTGAGGCATTGTGTGTACTTTGTCTTCACAAAGGCCATCTTAGTTGCAGGTGCGTGGAACTGGATATTTAAGCGCCCACACCCTGTCCTCCTACTGAGTGTCAGCTCCATTGGTTATCCTCTGCTCTGTGCTCCAGTCCCACAAGAGAGGGAAAACCAGCCCTCGAGGTATCTCCTGGCACAGGGGTACAAAGATGCCTGCCTCGAGCCTGTGCACTGGGATCCACAAAGGGCCTGTTTCCATTAAAAACAACAGCAATCTGCCTTTGGGACAGACTCCGAGCTTCCTTATTCCTGTCTCAAATGGCAATGGGAGCAGGAGAGGTACGAGCCAAGGGCAACTGAGAAGACAGATGCCTGCATCCTCAGCTCTTCCTGCAGGCTCTACAGTTCTGCAGGCCTTGGTCTTTGTAGTGGGTTAACCCTGTCTGGANGGGGGTTGTGGTTAGCTCATTACATTGTTTCTGACACTGCTTATTCTGCAGGGAGACGATTTCTTCCCCTGCCCGGCATGTGGTCTTTCTCACGGGAGACAGTCTCTCATTAACTTCTCCAATGTGAGTCCTTCCCATGGGCTACAGTTCTTCACAAACTGTGACAGTGTGGGTCCCTCCCATGGGGCACAATTCTTCCAGACCAGGCTGCTCCAGTGTGGGTCCCCCACAGGCTCACAAATCCTGACAACAAACCTGCNTACTGCCCTCCTCAGATGGACAGGGGAAAGAAAATATAATGAAAGGCTTGTGCTTGACATAAAGACAAGGAGAGATCACTCCTCAGTTACCACCATGGGCAAAACAGACTCAGCTTGAGGAAATTAAGTGAATTTGTTAGCAGTCATATTATTCCCCAGGGAGACGATTTCTTCCCCTCCCCGGCATGTGGTCTTTCTCATGGGAGACAGTCTCTCATTAACTTCTCCAATGTGAGTCCTTCCCATGGGCTACAGTTCTTCACAAACTGTGACAGTGTGGGTCCCTCCCATGGGGCACAATTCTTCCAGACCAGGCTGCTCCAGTGTGGGTCCCCCACAGGCTCACAAATCCTGACAACAAACCTGCTCCACTGTGGGCTTCTCTCTATGGGTCCACAGGTCCTGCCAGGAGCCACAGGGTAAGTGTCCTTCAGGCATCCATCTGCTCCAGTGTATGGTCCTCCACAGGCTGCAGGTGGATATCTGCTCCACCATGGGCTGCAGAGGGACAGCCTCTGCCTCACCATGGTNTATTCCCCAGGGAGACGATTTCTTCCCCTCCCCGGCATGTGGTCTTTCTCATGGGAGACAGTCTCTCATTAACTTCNCAGAGTAGAATGATGAGAAGTATAACTAAATCTTAAAAACACCTCCCCGTCCCCCCCCCTCCCCCCTCCATGTTCCTGGGCTTAACTTTATTCATGATTCTCTACCTCCTCCTGCCAGCAGCACAGGGGGACAGGGAACAGGGGGTTGTGGTTAGCTCATTACATTGTTTCTGACACTGCTTATTCTGCAGGGAGACGATTTCTTCCCCTGCCCGGCATGTGGTCTTTCTCACGGGAGACAGTCTCTCATTAACTTCTCCAATGTGAGTCCTTCCCATGGGCTACAGTTCTTCACAAACTGTGACAGTGTGGGTCCCTCCCATGGGGCACAATTCTTCCAGACCAGGCTGCTCCAGTGTGGGTCCCCCACAGGCTCACAAATCCTGACAACAAACCTGCTCCACTGTGGGCTTCTCTCTATGGCTCCACAGGTCCTGCCAGGAGCCACAGGGTAAGTGTCCTTCAGGCATCCATCTGCTCCAGTGTATGGTCCTCCACAGGCTGCAGGTGGATATCTGCTCCACCATGGGCTGCAGAGGGACAGCCTCTGCCTCACCATGGTCTTCACTAAGGCCCGCAGGGGAATCTCTGCTCCAGCACCTGGAGCACTCCCTCCTGCCTCCTTCACTGGCCTTGGTGTCTGCAGAGTTACTGCTTTCTCATCATCTTCCAGTCTTCTCTGGCTGCAATTGTTTCTGCGGAATAACTTTTTCTCCCTTCTTAAATATGTCATCCCAGGAGTGCTCCCACCATCACTGATGGGCTTGGCTTTCCCAGGGGTGCTACTGTGATGCTGATGGGCTTGGCCTTGGACAGCCTCTAGTCTGCTTAGAAGCTGCTTGGCATTGACTCTGGGACACAGAGTCAATTCTAGCAGCTTTTCGTAGAAGCCAAACGTTATAGTCCCCCCCAATCCTGGTTACCAAAACGTTGCCATGCAAACCCAACACATTCACCTCCCAGATCAGGAGTCCAGGATATCCAGTGGTGGCTTTACCACCACTAGGGAGCATAAAGAAGAGTGAATGGAGGTTCATCCCTTAAGGCTGAATGGCTCATAGTGCCCAAACCCACAGGGAGGCTGTAGTTCAAAGATGTCCTGTCACAGCCCATGGATTAGCCACTAATGTGGCACTGCGTGCTGGTGGCCATGAGAAATCACAGGCACTTATCAATTCAAGTCTTCCCATCTCAGACAGGGATGGTGTTCCCCACTGTCTGTGAGAAATCAAGGACTCAAAGATTACTGCTTTATGTGTGCACTGACACCCTTCACTGATGCTCCAAAGTTTCCTGTATACATATAAAAGCAGCCCAAATGCAAGGCTTCAGCAGTATGAGCAATGGGAACCTGACAGTATGTTTAAGCTCCCCCCAAGTGAATCATGCATGAGCAACTGCTCTGGAAGATCCGGTAACCAAGTTCCCAACATGAATATGCTTCATTAGTTGCATTTACTTTTGTTTCTATTAGACAAATTTTTGTATTTGTCTCATTATATGACAACACCCACAAAGCAGACAAATAGCTTTTGCAAGCTGCTGTTTAGTTGTTTCACACTGATAAAGACTAGTTATGCTGGTCTCAGGAAGTCAACCTACATCCTTTTGGGTGTTATTATCTCATCAAACAGGCCAACCTCATGCTAGCTAGTTCTTGCCCTGTCTTGTTTCAATCAGTTGGCATAGTGGTTCTTTTTTCAAGGATTCACATTTCATTTGCATAAGAACGTTAATGGAATTATTTCAGAAATAAACACCCAGCTTAACCCTGCTGTACCCTTAGGAAAAGTCCTCTCAACAGTGAAGGTTTTTTGGCATCTCCCTTCTCCTTCACTGGCTCATAAAGGCACACGTAACAGAGGTCAAGCTCTTCTTTGTGCAACTTTTGAGTGGCTTTCACAATAAGAAAACACACCCAGTGTTTCCCGTCAGGCTTATGCTAAACTCATAAATCATCTTCTCCAGAGGGACCGAAGAAGTGTAAGAGCAGAGTAGGAAGACCAGAGATCTCACTGCTGGCAAACTGCTGAACTTTACATTCAAGGAGGGTGTGGTTATGTGGCATGGAGCAGTGCCACCTTCATGGCCCTGTTTTGCACATTTCACCTGAGACAATGATGGGTATTTAGAAAAAAATACAATAATTCTAAAAATGGAAAATCCCAAATCTCCCTGCACAGGGTGGAGAGCCCAACTTTTGGTGTAGAACCAAACTCCCACTGTTTCTTGTTTTGTTCCCTGTGATTTTTGCATCCATGGCCATGGTGTAGTGTGTTCCCAGTTCCAGGAAGAAAAAGAGTAGAATATCTTTCTTTGTCCTTGAAATAGCTTGCACCTTACTGGTTTCTGTGGGGAGGTGGTGGATGTGTGCTCCATCCTCTCCAGCCTGAGCAGATATTCCAAGTGCCAGCTGCCACTCTCCAGCAGGCAGGGAAGTCGATGCCATTTTTATCCCATCCTTCATGCTCACTTTCTCTTTTGCTATGAGCTGAGCAGAAATATTGTGCTTTGTCAACGTTAATGAGATACTTATTCTACATTTGATCTTCCCATTTAAATCTTAATTACTGCCCTAGAAAGCTCCAGTCCTTGGAAATCAGTGTCTGTGTGTAAGGGAAAGATGGAGCCCTCAGCTATTTCACACTACATGAAAGAAGTGCCATGTCAGTTCATGTTGTGAGGTACCTCAGCTTTCAGTGAGTCAGTCAATCACAGATTTCCTCAAGCACTTTTTACCCCCACCCCCATCTCCACCCCACGCTGTCATCCTCCTCCTTCCTGCTCCCTTTCAAGCCTCTCTCTCTCTCTCTTTGATGGACTTGTGAGGACACCAAGCTATGCATGATTTCCAGGTCTGGGAGATCCTTCAGCTCCTTAGGGAAAAGTTTTCTTTCCATGAAGGAACTCCTCTATTTGGTTGACAGTTCCCCTCCAGAGATGCTTTCAAGCTGTCTGTGTGATGTGCTACCTGTCTGTCCCCTGGATGGGTACATGCCTCCCTGGAGATGCACTCCCTGGCTTATAGCTATGGCCCTTGAAAGACAAGAGCAGAAGACACACAAAGTCAAGAGAAAAAAAAAGGGTCACTGCCAACACTGGGCTAGCTCCATGCAGAGCATGTAAACACTTTTCTCTGGGGGCTTCTGGCTACACCAGCCTGGTGAGGGGAGAGCTGGACCCCACTGCTGCTCCCACTGGCACCACTGGCCTAAACCAAGGCCTTGTAACGAGATGGCAACACCACATCTCACAGCTCCATCCAGCCTGGGTAAGGGGGCAGAGCCAAGTCCCGTAGTATTGCACTTGGGGAAGGGGGCATTTGAGCAAGAAGAGCAGTGAAGGGCTCTGCCTGTGACACTCCAGCACCACCCCCAGATCCTACCGACCATGGAAGCCCACCCAGTGACCTGCAGAGGATCCAGCATGCCCTGCTGGGCCTCCATCCTGAACCCAAGCTTTTCTTTTCTTGTTTTCATTTTTGGGAGGCTAACACAGTGGTGCTCCGTCATTATCCAGGGGCAACTCAGCCTCCACATTGAGGGGTCCTGGGTGTCTCTGGTGCCCATCATGACGTGGGTGCTGCTGCAGCTCACTCACCTTCATTGTCATGGTGGAGCTGGATGTGAGCTGCACGGTGCAGCACCTGAAGTGGGAAGAGCACCAGTGCTGGCACAGCACATCAGGAGGCTTGATGAAGCCCCAGAAGGACCAGAACACCGTGAATGTGCAGATGCCACTGTGGACTAAGAGCTGCCAACACCTTCATCACATGGCCAAGGACCTCAGAGTGGCATCCTCCACTGCATGCATGTCACCAGCCCATGGAACGCAGAACCAGGACACTGATGGAGTTCCTGGTGGGGACCTCCAGTGACTGGGTACCTCCAGAGGTTGGGGGACCTCCAGAGGGGAACAGAGACCTCCATGAAGATTTCTGAGAGGACTGGGGACATCCGTGAGGAGTGGGACATCTAGGGGTTTTTGGGAATCACAGGAGGTTGGTGAGATCTGTGTGTTGAGGACCTCCAGAGGCTCAGAGGACACACAGGGATAGGGGTCAGGAGTGGGTGATATCACTGTGCCATGGTGCCCCCATCCCCAGCTCCATGTCCCTCTGTTCCCTCCTGGTACATAGCTTCAGATTTTGGGGATGCCTGTGTGGGGGGGTGTTGGGGGAACCACAATCAAAAAAACCACATCAGGTCAGGAGCTTCTGCCAGGCAGGATGCAAAGCAGCACAGGCCAAACCCCCAAACTGCGTCAGCAGGCCATGTTACACTGAGCTGCACTAATTAGTAGCCTAAAGAGATACAGCATCAGCATGCATGAGTTCTCTGGATCAAGTCTCCCTGCAGACCCCTGCTTGTGTAGCACACTTTCTGCAGGCATTGCACCAGCTTCCAGCTCTGGCTCAAGGTCATGGTGTTGGTCTTCCTCCATACTGAGGTCAGGTGCATCTGGCAGGCACTTTTCTGGGAGTCACGCAGAGTGGTGTGGTCCCTCAGGCTCATAGTACCAAGATGTGCTAGGCAGGAAGCTGAATGCTCTATTGAAAACACTTTGGTTCTGGGTCCCGTGAGTTCCTGAGGAGGCAGGGTAAATGGGTCACCAGGAGGTGCTAGCAGTGACTCCTCAAGTGTCAGCAGGGAACATTTGCCCTGGGCCATGTTTCTGAAGTCAGGGTTATGTGTGTTCTCAGAGCTTTATATAGTCTCTTCTGTAAAGAGCAAAACAGTCATATGTCTAATGTCTTACAAGATTTTAACAAGGTCTTCACTGGAAAGTTACTGTAAACAATTATGTTTTCAGTATGGTCCATGAATACATAAATATAAATGATCATATAATAATCAAATACTGAGGCTCACTCAACAAGTCTAATCCATGGCTCTTTGCAACACACTCTGAAGATAATGGAGCAGTTGTAACTAGTCAACATACATACATTTGACTATGGGGCAGAGAAAACATTCTTAAATGTAGCTGCATGTCTCTTTAGAGACTTTCTACATTTAAGACGTGAGTGTCTTTCCAAAGCCACTGTTACAATTGCAGTTATTCACAAGGTAGAAACACTCAGACTCTGTATTTCAGTTTGAGGTAGCTTGGTGAAAGCAAATCCAAAGAATATGTTCACTTGACTTTTCAAAGCTTAATTTTTAACATTTGCTTTGACATAACCTAGTTGTTCTATAGGTTGTTTAGCCAAAAATTATTTAAAATCTCTTGGTTACCTAAAGAACAAATAAGGAGAACAGCAGCCAGCCCTCTCCCAGAATTGCAGGAAGGGAAGAGCTCTCTGTCTCTCTGAATCCACCTGTTGTCCCCACAGTGCAGGACTAAGCAGTGCTGCACAGTTGTGTTCAGTCTCACTAGACAAGTATTGGTTTATGACACTTCACATTCTCCTATTGAAAACTCATGCACTCTTGGAAAAAAAAGCTTTTTTAATGCTTGCCCTGACTATCTTTAGTTGTGCTAAACTATCAGCAACATTTACTTGAGCTATTTCTTTTTGAGTATCCAAGAATAAGACAGTATTGCTCTTTTTGCAGGCCTCATATTTTTTAAAAATACCCAGTTTTAAAAACAAATAAACAAACAAACAGCAGCAACAACAACAACAACAAAATTGAGTAATAACAGAGATGAGTCTTCCCTCTTCTGCTGCAATAACAAGGTTAAACTATTCCAGATGTCATCACCACTCTGAGAGGTACTCCTGCTTACGACAGCTCTGACGCAGGGAAGGGAAACTCCTTTCGGAAGCGTCAGAACATGCCCAGCAGTGGCGATGCGTAATGTTTCCTGTTATCATGGGATCTTTCATTAAATCTGACAGGAAAACAAGGCGTGTCATGCTAGAAAAGCCATCCGTGTTCCGTGTACTGTATCCGCAGCCCGCGAGGTGGCAGAAGGACGCGGGTGTCACCGCAGGCTCAGCCCGCTCAGCCGCGCTGCTCTTCATCGCTGTGGTTTGGATTCTGAAAAGGCAGGCAATAGAAAAAACAATTGAAGAACAGAAGCATGTGCAACTTTCATGTAAAAACTTTCCCGAGGAGAAGAAGATAAGCTACTAAGAGGATTGTTTCTTTACATTAAAGACAGGGAGAAGTATAGAAAACAAAGTGCACTCTTTTAGCACCCTTTTAAGCACCATGTATTTCCAAATGGTAAGAAAAATAATAGCAAAGTCCAAGAATTATTTTATGCCTCTATGTGAAGTGATGACTGCCAAGAAGATGCCTGCAGGCAGCTCTGTTGCAATATAAATTTGCGCTTTATCAAACCATCTCCCTACCAAGCCCACCTGGCCTGTATGTTTATTGACTTGTTTATCGACCTGTTCATTGACCAGATCTATATGCAGTGGTAATTAATTTAAGAAAAACCAAAGCACTGAGAGCTTACTCAGCAATTTGGTCTAACACTTTAAAATCCTGAAGGAATGAAATACATTAATTTATTCAGAAATCAGCAATCAGCTGCTCAAGCTCTAAGAAACTTAGGTACTACTGAAGCTTCCAGGGTAATCCCATTGCACACATTACCCACACAAGACTGCAGCTCTCTCCTCCTTATAGAAGACATGGTGGTAGCATTACTGAATGGCATTCCCAATAGCCATGTGCTTGGGGGATTTGCTTCCTGGCAGAGCTGCACCTTAAGTGGAAAAGTCCTATGTATATTTGTTAAGTCCCTTTGCTGGATTCCCAGCATGTCCTGCATCTTTTGGGATTACTTGCTGAAGGAAGTTCATGCAAACACCCTGTATCATCCTATTGCAAAGGAGTTTGAAACCACAGCTGCAAGATGCTGCTCTGCACTGTGTGATAGTTCAGCAATATGGCTTTACTATTAGTTTCTTAGGAAAAGACCACAGAAAACAGAAAAATAATCAGTTTCATTCACACACTTAGCAAGGGGAGGGAGACCAATATGAGCTTATCACATCTCAGAGAGCAGAGAACCCCACAAAAAACCTTCTGTGTGTCTGTGTCCTGTGCAGCCCTGTATGTGCCCCAAAGGCAAGGCTCTCATGAGAGCTCATGCTGTTGCATCCAACCACAAAGCATACAGTGTGAGGAAATCCAGTTTTACTCAACCTGTCCCTCTCTCCTACATGCATTGTTTCTGGGCTGGGGTCACATGTGTCATTTCCTAGATAAAAGTGAGTGAGGTCAGCTTAGACTCTCTTTTTAGTAGATCTTAATTACGACTGCTCATGGACTACATTCCTTCCTTGCCACCTCTACTCTGGCAAATTGGCTTACTGGCCATTACTCCAACACATTAAGAGTTTTGCTGGCTGGCTGAACTGCCTGTGCTCTGGACTCCCTGGAAGCAGAGCCCAAGGCACTTGGTACTCACTGTCTCACTCTGCAACGCACAACCTGCAGAAAGCGCTTGAGGAATGGGTCCCCTTTTCTATGAGGCTATTTCTGCTCTCTATTCCCTTATTAACTTAAATCTTCATAAAGCTCCCCCACCAGCAGGCTGACAGCACCTCCTCAGGAGCCTGTAGTGCTTCTCGCAGATCCAGCACAAGCATGAAGCACCAGCCACTGGGAAATGGTCCTGCTTTGGTGTTCTTTGGGCATCCATGTAAGTTATTCTGCCTTTGGAAACCCTTAGTGTTTTCTAGTAGGGCCAGCTTGGTGATTTCTCTATCACTAGAGAGCTCAATACACTTATAGCACCAGTGTGTAATTAACACTGCCATCATTTGCTGATGATCTTCATTTGTTTCTCTTGTGCTGCAGTTTTGGGCTAATGCAAATATCACCAGCAAAAAGATGACTGTAAGGTCATTTTACCTGAGAGTTTCTTTGGATTTAGAGCCAGTGCTCTTAGTTATAATAAAAACCTTGTCTTAAAAAGTTAAAAAGCAGTTGAGCAGCACAGTTAAAAAAATATATTTTCCCATGAATGTATAGCTGGATTCTTTGGTGTCCAGCAAGACACAAACCCCCAAAAATCTGTGTAGGTGGGATGCAGTGTCTCTTCCATGTAGATTCTGTGGTGTTTAAGAGGGAAATTCACAGTGCAGCTCTCAGGGCCTGGGGGGGATGTTCTGTGCATTAATGGCTGCCTCTGCTGATTAACTGTTCCCTCAGATTCTGACCAAAATCAGTCAGTGTGTCCAAAACTGCTAGTGGGACAGACTGAATAAGCCTCCTCTCCATGGGAAAATGCTCTAGAAGAATACATGGTCAGACCAACTGTGCATGTCACTAATTGTGCTCTGAGTAAGCCAATTTACTTCAACCAGTCTGGTCCTGTAAAAAAAATGTAACTACTAATATATGAGACATGCCACTAAAGCCTAAGTAGCTCTGATAACATTGTGTATGGAACAGAAAGTAAGATAAAGTCAATGGAAAGAATTTAAAGCTGGGTGAGATCTGAAGCTGAAGTGGAGCCCTGGCATTGTTGGGACCCCCGCGCTCAGCTGAGCCTGTAAAGGCTCCCCCTGAGAGGAGAAACTGCTGGGGACTGATTACAGGGTGCCACACGCCTCCTGAAGAGAAAGCCCTTAAAAATGCAGTCATCATCTTAATTGCTGCTTCTGTCTGTTGGCAACAGAAAAGAAATCAGAGCTACTTCTGAGGTAGTGAGCTTGCACAGACTGGGTCAATGTACTGCAGAGGCAATGGATGCTGTGCTGGAAATAAATTGGACTCTATAGCTTGAATAGATGCCAAGAAGCAAGTCTGATCTCCAAAACAGCAGCTAACAGACCAAGAAGAGAAATTGGCAGAAAAACACAGGGATCAGCTGTTGAGAACTGCAACACATCCTGCAGGTAGGGAGTTCAGGGGCAGGTACTGCATTCTTGTACCATATGCAAGCTGCAAACGAACAACTGCACCTCTTTTAAATTCACTTGTGGGCCCTCTGAAAAGAGTCAAACACAAGCAACAGCATTCAAACTGGCAACAGTGGGCTGGATTTCTCCCGCTATTTCTCTACCATACATAAGACCTGATTTAATAGAGAACAGAACTGGAGAGGAGGACAGTACAGCTGTTGTCTGAGCATTTGCCATGCACCGAAAGCCAATGGACCTGCATACGTCAGCACCTACAAGCAAAGCAACCCATAATATCACACAGGTTTATCTTTCAGAATGCCTTGTGAGCAAATCAAAGTTCAGAAATTCTTAGCCTCCATAGTAGTCATAGCTGACATTATCTGTCATGATACTACTTCTGTCCTTATCCAGACTAGGCCTGGCTAAGGCTCTTCTGTGACATGAGGCACTGGATGGCTGTGAGCCCTCCTCAAAGCCAGTGCCTGAAGGGCAGCAATGGAGGTGTTACCAGCTACCCCAGAGGGATTGGGGTTTAACTTCCCTAGGATCTGCTATGTCTCTGGTAGAGACTTTTAGAGCAGGCTGGAACATGTTTGCCAACACTAGGCTTGTCCAGCCTGAACTCAGCCCTTCCTTTGAAGAATGGATATTGGATACTTTTTAAGGTATGGTGCTGGGTATCACTGCTGTGGTCTTTCTGTTGCAGTATAGTGGGACAGCTGTTTCCCCCTCAGAGTCTAAATTACAGGATCTTGAGGACCTTTCTAGAGGCCACCTGACACTCGGTCAGAAGCGCCATCACTAGACTGTCCTGGGGTAAGTAACCTCAATGCTATAACCTGCTGTCTCTTCTATCACAAGCGGCATAAGAGCTGCAGGCACTCAGAAGCAACCAGGCTTTCTACCATGTGATCAAGTTGGTTCATCATTTCTGCTCCAGTAAATCTCACCTCAAACTCTTCAGGATGTGCTAAGGTTAGATGAGACAAAACATGCAAGTATGCTTGCTAGTTTAGTATCTTCTTGCCATCATGCTTTGTCCTAATTGCTAAAACCAAATATTTTGCACCAATACAGTTGCTGGCTGAAGGGATCAGAGCCATGACACCTTTGCCCAGGGCAGGGTGCTGATGTGTCAGTCTCTGTGTGTTATGCAGCACATCCCAGAGAAACTGCAGACACATCTAACATCACCACTGAGACTTAAGAATGTAGCAGTCCCATCATGAGACAGCTGAGAGCAGGGGATCCAGCATGTGAGGTCAGAGAACTTCAGAGGAGAATAAAAAAGCAGAGGTGTATAGTGAGCCTGCCATGAGTCTGCCAGCTGTGTCCGTCCCCGGTTCTTCAGCATTGTCATGTAATTCTCCCCAACAGCCCTGAACAAATTCACAGAGACTCAGCCAGAGCCTTTTCTCTTGCCTGGGCTGTTCTAAATGCAAGGGTGGTTCCTCCCATCCCCTGCTCTTTCCCAAGACAAACATTTCTGCCTTCTTTGTAGGTGGGTGTGGTAAAAAAACACATTCAGTGCTGAGACAGCAAAGCCATACATTCTTTCCTCTATCATCACTGTTTGCCCAAGCACCTTGCCCTCCACAGTGCCTCTCTGAGCAAGGAGAGCCACAGGCTCTCAAGCTGTCTAGAGCACTAAGGTCATTTCCTGACCCAGGCAGAGGTTTCATTGGTGGAGTTACAAGGTGCAATGCTTGTGAGGAGTGTTAGTGAGGCTCTATGCTGGCACAGGGCTATAGGGTTAGAGTGATGAGGAAGAGGGGATTTGAGCTTCAGAGTAGGTATGTCAGCCTGAGTCCTTTAGTGTGTTTTACATGCACAGGAGCATCTGGGTACTGCTGGAGGCTTCCGAGTCAACTGTGGTGTCAGGGCATCCACAGAGGTTAGTGAACATCCCACTTTGCAGGTTTTTTTGTGGAAACTCTGCCTGGCATATGGGAAGGGACATCCAGAGGAAGTTCTGAGGAAGACCCTCAAGACTTCTGGGCACCCAGTAAAGCAGTCAGGACAGTGACTGCTAGACACGTGGCAGGTTGTCCACATCAGTCTTAAGAAGTCAAGAGAAAAATACAGGTGTCCTGTTTATAGGCTGATGGAAACCATGGGAACAGACTTGTATCTGACTGTACAAAATCTCAAAAAGTAATTGTTAATGGGAAGACATCCTCAGTGCTATTCTTCTTACTAGTGTTGGTCCCACAAAGACATGTTCTTACAAAGCACTATTAAATAATAGCTCAAGCTCTTTGGTTTATGAAACAGAAAGGTAAAAAAAAGATCCAATCCTCATTTTAAATATGTGAGGAAAATATTTCTCTCACCAAAGAACTCTTTACAGTATCAGAGAAAAATATAAAGGCAACAAGTCAGTGAGGTAATTTCCAGTCTAAATTTTTTTTGCTTAAAGGTGCACATTTTAAAATAGGGAACAGGTGAAATGTGCAAGAGCTTATGCTGTGCAGGCAGCCTTTGGTTTGAGCTTTGCACAGATGGAGTTGTTGCTGTGGATGCTGGGACATAGGGGACAGTACTAGGAAAAGCCTGGGACAGCTGGTTTGGAGAAGGTTACCCTGGAGATGTGGGAGTAGGAGGGCTCAGGTGCAGGATGGTAAGGGGTTGCAGTCTCAGTTTGGGAATAGAGACAGTCCAGTAGGCAGGTCTTTCAGCTCCTGTCTAGGGATAGACAGGATCAGGCCTTTGTTTTTTAACTTGATCTTTTTCCTGATGGAAGCATTGTAAAAGACACTTTCCCACTGGGACAGACATGCAAGTCTCCACCACCAGGCATTTCTAATTCCACTTTATTATAATTTTTTAGCCAGGTTGCAAGAGCACAGCTTTTCAAATTATCTTCACAGACAAGCAGTCACATGAGTCTTTGTTTTTTTAATCAGATAGTTTAAATTAGAGCTTTACGGTTTTTAGCCTATTAAGTACTAATGTGCAAAGACTGTACCTAATGTTATCTCACAACCAGCTCTTGGGGCTCTCCTTTAAGGGCTGTTCTGTCTTGCCTGACCAGAGATGTGCACCAAATATTTTCACAGAATCATTAATTCATCCTCCTTCTACCGCAATTTCTAAGCAAAAGCCAGGCTAAAAGACAGAATGAAAAAGCAGCACTCTGCCTGTGCTGCTCAGACACCAGCCATATACCAGAAAAAGGGTTTTCCATCCCTCCATCCTATGGCAGTCTGTCTTAGGAGTAAACTTATGAGCATCTACTGAGACATGACTGTATATCCATGGTAACTCAGCTGCAGTAATTCTGACAATCAGCACAGACATTCCATCTCACTGCCCAGTAAGTAAAGTCTTTTACCTTTACATAGCTGCCGTCTTTTGACATTTTTGGCTCCTGCCAGGAATGTGTTTTCTGCTCTGCTCTGCCTCCCATAGCACATTGCTGCAGCACTCTGGGATCTTTTGCAGAAAGCAATGGGGTCCAGTGGCCTGGTGCAAAGCAAATTCCCCTGATTCCTCTTGCCAGGTCCCATTTATCCACCAGTGTTTGTGAGCTAGACCTTACTATGTTCCAAGCACTGTCAGCAGCTGGCGGGAAACACAATCAGAGCAATCCCCACAGCTCCATTTGCAGCAGGCTCTTTGGATTCCTGCCTTTAAGTCATGCAGTGACTTCAGAGTGAGCATAACAGGGCATCTGAAAAGGAGAAAGTTGAAATCCAGCAGATGTTTCTCGCTGATCTCTTCCTGAAGCAGCAGACTGCTGGGACTGAGCCAGCACTGCAGATCTGGGAAAACCAGCAGTGTGTGTGTGTGGCACTTTTGATTGTCCAAGGCTGCTTTCCTTCCATGGGGAACATCCTGCAGCTGCAGAGCTCTTTCCTATGTACTCTCTGTGCCCATTCTGGGGTGTGTAGTTCTGAGATGTACCTTTGGCCTTTTCCTTCCTTGCCCAGCAAGATTTTACATGCTGTTTGGACAGCAGAAAGAGCCTTCCACCCTGTCCTTAGTAGATCTAGAAAGGCACATGGATGACTGAAAGACAGATGGAGAGAATGTGGATAAGAAGTAACTGCCCCTTCCACAAGGTACAATAAGAAGCTACCAAAATATTTCTAGTACGAGACTGGAGTGTTGCAGGTGGGCTGAAGAAGGAAGCCAGCAGAGATGGTGGATGCTTTAAGCCACCTCCACACAGAGGCATCTCTGGGATGTGCAGCCACTCAGAAGTGCAGGCTGAGGGATGCATTTCCCTCCTCAAAGCTAGAAGCCAGTTGTCAACAATGTTGGCATGTTTGTGAGAGGTTTTAATCACAATTACTGTAAGTTCTAATGTGCACATGACATTTGTGGATTTTTTTTCATTCTTCATATATGCATTTTATTGGTGGAAAGGAGGGAAATCTTGGTATTCTGAATTAAGTAAAAATGCACAGATATATTTGTTTTCATGATAAGCCAGGGACTTGAACATGTACAAGACTCAAAAGCATGAATGGAGGGCACATGCAAAAAAGGAATGATTAATTGGAGTGCATCTAAAAATAGTAACTGTACGTAATGCTGTGCAAAGCTAAAATCTATTTTAAACTGTTTATATAGAACGGAAGCATATGTTCTCAAGGTCTCCAGTTTGTCTGTGTGGGTTGGTCAAAAAAGTTGTGGCATGCTGAGAAAGGCATTTGCACATTGTTGTTTTTATCAAAACTTACTTTCAACAAAATGGATTTAAAAGAGGAGAAACTGTAAAATACTAAAAGATCACAAGACAATCTTTGCCCATGCTCTCCAGGAGGTGCATATGCCTTGCCAGCCTTTTACAAACTGCATCTCCATGCTTCTGACTGCCTCCATCTCTGTCATTCTTCATGAGCCTTTTCCTCAAGCTCTCAGAGGATGTGGGCAGCTCCATGTTGCATCCTCCTTTGTACATTTTTTTATCCTTTCAGTGGAGAGGAATGCTCACTGAAGCAGATTGGTCCATGCTTGCCAGAAAGGATCAGGAGCTATGGGAAGAAAAAAAAAAACAAACCCAGACAGGAAGGACAATTAGTGTAGTCTCTGTGCCAGCAAAAGCAAACTAACACACCACCACAATCTACCATCAGCTTTGGGACACTCTTCCTTAGGTTTGTCCTAATTTAAGGTTTGGTGGCAAAAGTATTTCCACAGGCTGCGTTGTTGCACAAGAGCCTGAGCTCATGGCAGAGGGCAAGTAGAAACAACAGTTATATCAAATTCTGGAAAATGTTAACAAATATCTGGGCACCTGACACACTGCCAGCTCAATGTGAATGTGGAAAAAGGGGGCACTGTCCTGCTAGAAAGGATAATGACCCTCTTGTTTATGTGCTTCTGGAGTCTACTGATGGGAGCAGGAGTACAGTGAGGAGCACAGGGAGGCTGGCAATGTGGTGGACATCGCCTAAGGTTCTCCTTGTTCTGGAGGATGACACTCATTGGGTGTCCCTGAAATAAAGAAGTTGTTCAGAAAGGCAGAAGGCAAACCAGGAAAAGATGTTGCATTGCTGCTAATGGGGCTGGTTCTTCAAAGCTAATGTGGAATTGGAAGTGTACCTCAAGCCTGAGGTGCCCTGCCAAGAGTGCTGCAGGGCTGTGACAGCTTCCTTCCAAAACACAGCATGGTCTTTAGTCTTCCTTCTCATTTGGTTCACTCCTCCTTTTTATTCCCTTCTTTTTCCATTTTTAAACCTTGTGGATCAGCATACTGTGCACTACAGCAAACCTCATTCTACAGTACCATGCAGAAAGAGGCTTACCAACACGCACCTTAAAATATTTCTCTCTGCAGTATATACGTATTGTGATTTGGTATCATTTCATACCAATGCAGAGCTATCAATCTGTTGAATCTATGAACCAAATACATGTCTTAAGATCTCACTCTTTTTTTGAATTTGCCACAATAGCAATATTGGGCAAACACATGAGGTGCCCATATCCCAGCTGAAGAAAAGTAGCACACAGCAATTGGGGTCAGTGGAGGGACAGGAGTTAATGCTGTGTCAGGGAGGCGTGAACTGGATGTATGAAAGCTGGAGCTGTGACTGTGAAAAACGCCTTTACAGGGAAAAGAACAGTATGTTAATGCATGGGGGAGGGCAGAGAAAGGGCAACTGAGCAAAACACTACCTTGTCAGGCCCTGAGCTAGGATAGGCACTGCTGCAGCATGTTTCTATCGAGCAGTACTAACTACCATGATTCCAGCTTGGCTGGGGTTCTGCCTGCGACATGTCATCCCCTCCCTGATATTCAGTGATGCTGACTGATCTACCATCACATCAACCTTGAATGTCCTTTCGAAGTATATTGGCTTCAAAACCTGGGTCTTACAACTTTCAACTGCAGAAGCAATCTGCTGTTCTGTGTTTGTGTCAACACTGGTCCCCGTCCACAAAATCTAGCAAGAAGATCACTGTCACTTGAGGGCCCAGAGCATGCCTCCTTCCCTTCCCTTCACTTCTTCAGACATGACAAGGGGTCATGGTGGGGCACCAAATGAAAACACTCAATAGGCAGGCACACAGTACCAGCATGTTACTCCCGGCAAGTGAGTGCCCAAGGACAGCCCTCAGCCACAAGGCAGAATTTAGCCAGTGAGATGTTGTTTGATTAATGTGACACTGGGTCAATAGTGAGTGCACAGGCAAATGAGCAGGGAAAAGACACTGCAGTAAGTGTGGTAGGGAATGGCAGTGGGAGGACCTGGCAGATGCACAGCAGCTGATTCAGAAGGGAGATGCAGCCCCACCTATGCTTTTGTGAGCAAGCTTGCACTGCACCTCACAATTACTTTCAAAATGGGTTTAATAACACATGTCAAGATGTCAGCTGGTTCCCAGCAGAGAACTGTGCTGGGGACTCCAGTCACACTGAGGTGAGACAGCTCAAACTGACCTGCAACAAAATCCAAGTGTCAAGAAGTCGCTGTTGAGCAGAACAGGTATTTTGATCTAATTACAGAAACTGCACCTCTGTGCACGCACAGAAAATGATGGAGGGCTAGAATTCAAAGAGACAGGAGAAAAAGTCAAGACTGTTAAAAAAAATAACAAACTAAAAAATAATTCTGCCTTACAGCATTGCTTCTGTCAGTTTCCTTAGCTGCTTTTCTCCTCAGCAGACTGGCATTTTGGTTTTTTGATCCCATTGTTCATTGCATTCATCCTTGGGCTTAAATTGGAGCCTTGTTTCTCATCAAGAAGATAATAACATCTCTTTTTAAAAAATTTATTCTATTTTGAGAGCCTTCATAAGAGGTGAAATGTCTTATCCATATCCCTGAGAAGCTGTGTTTTCTATGTGTATGATGCTGCTACATATTTCAGTGAAGTGTAACCACTGAAACGTTTTTGTAAGGCTTGGCTTGGGGATAATAAACTCATTGCTTTTGATCTACCCTTAACTACCAAGAGGTATTCTTGATTTTCACTCTATTTTAGTGCAGAATACTTGGTATTATCTGTGGAGTTTAGAAGTTGATCATAAATTAAGAAACAACAAAAGCACACAGAAATAAAAAGCACACAGAAAGCACTGCAGTGTATTTCTGGTAATTTTAAGACACAACAATTCAGTCTAAAGCTTGCATTTATTTTACATTTTAACTTCTATTTATACTTTCATTCATACACTCTGGCTTGTTTCACCTCACGTAGGAGCAACACAAAGCAAAGGAAGTCCGGAAGCCAGATAAACTGCAATTACCACGGGTTTGTTTTGTCAGAGTTATGCAAAGCATCCAGTGCACAGACTGGTCTAACCTCTCCAACAGCTCACCACATCTCCCCCGTGTCTCTTTGCTAACCTCCACACGTGCATGGAAATATCCCCTTTGCTGTGACAAGTAAGTTTCATGCAGTCAATAAATTTTGAAAAATCATCTAGAGTGAAAGGGAAGTTTTCCTTACTATGTTCATAGTAGAAATCTCAGCTATGGGGACTTGTATTCTTTCACCCTGGGTTTCTGTTTCCTAACACTCTCTTTGGAACCATCTAATTTGCAGAGCCATGATTTGGCAATACAGGGACCAATGCTCTGACCAGAATCTACAGCACAAAGGGACAGAAGACAGAGCAGCCAGAGGGATGGCTGCAGTGCCCTGTCCCGCAAAGAGGTTTTCTGTTCTCCCAAACACAGAAGAGAGTCCAAGATCAGCCAGAGCTCAGTGTGCACTCAGGCAATCTGCTTTATTTGCAGTTCTCATCCAGCCAGATATATAACAGTGCCATAGCATGGGGCCACGACCCTTAAAAGTCATCTCTGGTTCCACATCTCATGCAAGCAGTCCTCCAAAAATACCATCACCATCATCAGGGAAAGCAGCTACTTTTTCACTTGTCAATCTTCTCCCTGATGAAACTGAAACTTCATTCTGAAAGCCACCTGCTTGGAAGCAGAAGACAAAAAATGCCCCCTTCTCCCCACTGCCCTACAAGCACATGCATACATGCACTTTGAGTGTTTTTATAGTTGACTATTTCCATAAAGTTCAGAACCTATCAACAAGATCATTTTAATGCAGTGTGGATTGAACTGCCTAGGTATAAGCATTTTCAGTGCTATGAGTTTAACATGGAAGACATTGTTTCAAACAGGAATGTCAGGAAAATAACTTTTTAGGACAATGTTAGGAAATTTGGTTTTTATCACAGGTTTGTTTGACTGTCATAGATGTCACATCCAGACCTACTTCCAGTGACTTAAATGTCAGAAATCTGCTACATGGATCCCTTGTAACTGCTATCACGCTCTGGGTATGACTCATAATGATGTCCCAAAACATTCATTTTACTGCTTTAGGGATTCTTCTTTTCTTGCATTTTGCTCTGTCGGATCATAACATTACAATCATCCAGTCTCAGCCCTGCAAAACACCAAGCCAACACCTTGTAATTCCTCTAGTAAGCATACTATGTTTGCTTTTTTTGCCCCAAACACAGAAGTGTTTGAGATGCCAGGCTAATTTTGAAGTTAAAATTACTCAGCTGGTGGCAGAATGTCATCTCTAATCAGAGGTGCTGCCTCTATTTCACTTTTCACAGACATTCAGCCTTCCTCTGGCATACATGAAGATGTCGATAGAAAATAAAGACCTCCCTTTATGCTTCCTTACAGGGCCTGCCTGTATCTATACATGCAAGCTAATACCTTTGAACTCGCTTGCATTTTGGATACAGCTTGTAAACTTCCTCTGTGGTCCTTTCCAAAAGTGTTCAAACCAGATCTAGCACACTTTCAACTTGGGAGAAAATTCTTCTCATCTCAGGCCATTTCCTTCTGCTTTCAACTTATTTACCCCTCCAGGCCTACACTAGGCCTCCTGTGTGAACTGCAGCCAGAAGACGATCTCATCCTCTCTGGCATTCCTGCCTGTTCTCATCTCCAGCCCTTTCCTTACTGCCTCTCCTGAGCCGTTTATCTGGATCCCACTGCGGAGGAGCAGCACTATTTTTAGGCAGCGCCTGTACTCTAAGCACACAGGAATGTGGCCGGGATGGGAGCTGGGCCTGCCGGGAAGCGGTGGCGCTCCGAGGGCCGCGACGCCGCATCCCCCGGGCGCTGGGGCGCACGGAGCTCCCCGGGGCTCCGGGCAGGGCGGCCTGTCCCGGCTGGTCTCCGCTGCGGCACAGCCATCGCTGTCCCGGAGCATCCCAGCGCCAGAGCCCTCCCAGCGCGGCCTGCTCGGGGCCACACCAGCAGGAGCCCGAGGGTCCCGCGGCCAGGCCCGGCATCCGCAGCCCCCCATTCCGGCTGCTGGGTGGGGAGCGCCGAGCCTGTGGCCCGCCCCCCCGGGCCCCACCAAACC
>VWZD01013617.1:442176-519352 GCA_013396695.1 Sakesphorus luctuosus
CTCTTCGGCCGCGGCCTCCGTCCGTCCTTCCTTCTGCGGCCGCTTCCCTCCCGCGGGGCACGTGGAGGGGCCCCGGCCGCCCCTGTCCCGCCGGGCCCGCCCGGGGGCTGCGGCCGCCCCTGGTCCCTGCGCGGCGCAGGCCGGGCCGGGCCGTCTCTGTCGGAGGGGCCGCCCGAGTCCTGCGGCAGCACCAGGAAGGCCTCAAGCGATGCCTCACGCCGCTGCTCGTCTCTGGAAGTGACAGCGGAAGCAGCTGTCGGTGTCCTGTGTTAGGACTTGAAGCTCCGCTCGGTCTCTGGTTACTTACAGCGAGGTGGCCCGGTGTGAGACAGTGCCGGGCTGCGGGTTTCAGCCTCGCTGGCCGGCACTGCCCGCGCTGCTGCTGCTGCTGTGACTTGGCAGCGAAAAAATCATGTTACCATTTGGCATCAGATTTTTTCCGTGTGTTGGTGTCGTACGTGCTCACGCGTTCTTTATTTGGAGACAGCAGGCCGGTCTGCTGGACTCTGTGAGGGTGTGCCTGATAAGGAAAACACTTACCTGCATTGAGCAATTGAAATACCGATTTAGCCTTGTAATGAACTCATCATTCTTTTAAGTGAGGTTTGGGATTGTTTCTTGTCCCTTTCTTATAGTAACTATAATCTAAATCTTAATGTTCTTTGTGTTTCAGAAACACTCTGTGTCAGCTGTGTTAATGTAACTTGCAGTGTTTAAACTCTTGGATTTTTGGTCTCGGGCATAGTATGGGGACTGATATTTTTGAGCAGATGCTTTTGGTCATATTTTCTTTTCTGTGACTTAACTAAAACCAGCAGTTACCAAGTACATTCGAAAGCTCAGTGTAGTTGGCTGTTGCAATATACTACTTATCAAGGCACTAAAATACAAAGTAATATGTAAACACTTTGGGAAAAGAATTCTTTTTTGTTATATATGAGTGTTTTCTATCGGGACTCCTCTGACTTCTGGAGGATTGCTGTAATGCTGATAAAATTGAAGCAAAATAAAACCTACAGTTCTTCCAGTGTATGCAAAGCTGTTGGCAATATCCCTTCTTTTTTTTCTTTTTATTTTAAATGGGAATTCAGTGTTCTGGTTGAGCCATGCTGTACATAAACAGTGTGAGGCCCTGGCTGGGGTGTTCAGAGTAGCTGTAGTGTAAAGTGAAACATAGACAGGTATTTTTATTCTTCCTAACGTTTAGTGTTGTATCTTATGGAAACTATTGAGTGCCACATGTACTTCTAAATGCTTAATGGCGTTTGTATTCAGTTTTGCTAGCCATATGGACTTCTAAATTCTCCTTTAGAGAAACTGATGAGAGAAGAGGAGGGAACAGTGAGGATGTACTGTAATACTTCTGCAGAGGCTTTCACGGTGGTGTTTGATACCGTGAAAGAACTGGGCAGTGGCTGGAGTGGTGCCTCTCAACCCACGAGAGCTGTTGACTTTCAGGACCGGCATTTTGCTGTTAGGCATCATGATGCTACGTCCGGAAGTTCCCACAATACCAGAGAATTTTCATGCATTGTTGATGTTTCATAGGAACTTCATTTTCATAATGGTTTTAAGGGCTTTTCACACGTTTGCTGGAGGTCAGTCACAGGGTAGGCCCTTCTCGTAGTGGAGGCCTTGGAGAGAAGGATGACAGGCCTGCAGTAGCCACTCACTGAGTCTGTTCCACACCTGCCAAACTCGGAGCAAGTGCCCAGGTTATGCAGAGGGGCAGTGACCAAGCAGCCCTCCTCCTGGGAACACTAGATTTCACTAGTTGTCCTGAGAACAATGGACTTCACTGGCTGTCCTGTGCTTGGACAGTCAGTGCTGTGCTGAGAGAGCTGCACAACTGGATTGTGCATGGGCTGTTGAGGGACTGAGAAAAAGACAATAGCAGAAATTGGGCTGCCAACTTATATAACCACACTCTGAATGGTGGGCCCAAATCGTGCCTGGTGGGTGCAGACTGAGTTGGATGTCCTGGTGGGTTGGATGCAGGTGGAGCATCGCTATTGTGAAATGCAAGGTCTTGATGCTCCCTGAAATACAACTCTTGTATTTCATTTCTTCTTCTGGTGGACACTGTAATGGCATATGGCAATAACATTTTCTTTCTTTATGGTCCTCTGTTATTTGGAGTAATGGCTCCTGGTGGGAGCAATTTTAATATCTTTACAAGAAACACATACGCATGTAGAGTTGATTGAAAATAAAAAAACAATGGCCACCTGTAAAAATAGCCTTCAGTAAAGAGGGGTGACCTGTTGTTCTTGATGTTCCCAACTCCAAAGCAGCTCACAAACACCTACACTAGAAGTCACTAGTACACCTTGGGTAATGCTTTGATTTGCCTTTCTTGAAACGTGTTTCAAATTCCAGAAGTAAAGGTTGAGTCTTAAGTGTTAAGAAAAAAAAACAACAACCAACAACAAAACCCCTGAATTTTTCTGTGCCTTTGAAATAGAGAATAGGTTTCTATTAAATGCAAAGCGAACTTTTAATCATTCTGACTATTGAAAACACTTTTCAAAAGTAGAGCTTGAATCTTTGTAGAAGAAGAAACCTTAGAATGGCCTAATAATTCTGGTATGTATTTTAAAAATGGCACTAAACTCAGAGTCTTTACATAGCGAACAACAGATGTCTGTTGTGTTTGAGTTATGGGAGTTGTAGGCCTTGTGGACAGAGCACATGACTGTGTTGTGCTCATGGTTGCAGCTCCTGAGTCGGATAGCAGCAGTAGTTTCTCATGTTTGTAGACTAAATGTCTTCTTTTTGTTTGTAGACATGGCTCGTGGACAGCAGAAGATTCAGTCGCAGCAGAAAAATGCCAAAAAACAAGCTGAGCAAAAAAAGAAGCAAGGACATGATCAGAAGGCTGCAGCCAAGGCTGCCTTGATATATACCTGCACTGTCTGTAGGGTAAGAGGAACTGAAATCAAAATAGTATTGTAGGGAAGTCTGTCTTCCAGCCTAGGGCCGAATTTTTAGAAGATTGTATAGTGGAAACTAAAATACTTGAGCTTGTTGCTATAAGGAGCATTTGCATCTGTTATGTGACTTGCTTACAGATTGCTGTACTGATAACTGAGATAGGAGAAAATCTGAGATGGCATGTACAGATCTGGTGTGGGTAATTATTTTGCCTTTTGTATTGCAGTGGTCTGCATGTGCTGTTAGTGTGAGATACAAAATGTGCAAAGTGTGAGCTCGCTCCCTCTTTTATCTCCAAATGGAATTGGCCCATCTTAAAATTGTTTGTTATCGATGTTGATGTAGAGAGGAAAAGCAGTGTTGCCAAAAGCTGTAGTGTAAGTTTGATACACAGTAACTTTTGCTAGAATGACTTACTTGACAAGAGAATAGAAATGCAAACACTAATCAAATTGTACATTTCCTTCTGGCTGGTTTTTCTAAATGTGCTGCTTTTGGAGCTGAAGGATAACCTTGCCATTTTCATTTAAATGATCAGTTCCAGAATAGATTTGTCACTTTAAATGTCTTAAATAAGATTCCAGATTAAGGGTTGCTCACTTAAGTACTTGTAACCAGCTCCTCTTGTTGTGAAATCAGGCTGCAGCATCAATCATTTTTTGCCTGCAACTGTGTTGTAGCAAAGGTCTGAGGTAGCTTATGCCAAGTAGAGAATCTGTTCATGCCATACGACTCTTTGGCCTATTGATAAACAAAAGAAATAACTTTCATAAAGATTTGATTTTGAAAAGGATAAACATTTATCTTTAAAGTGTTGAAAAAAAAGATAATGAGGTGGGCTTTCCACCAAACCAGCATGTGAAGTGTAAGATATGCAGGGAGATACCTAGCAAGGGTTACACTGTTGATGAGCATGCCAAAGCAGTGTGACAGTCCTTAAAAGCACCTCTGAAAATAGGAGGTTAAATACTCTGTCCTACCCTGCAGCTGAATTAGTCATGCTTGTCAATAGAGCAGTGTCATTGAGGAGACAGTTTGCTTCAGGGAGAAGAAAATAAAACATAGTGGAGAATAGTTTTTGTAGTATTATTTAACACTTGTACTGTGCATAAAGTTTGATGTCTCTCTTTAATCAGACTCAAATGCCGGACCCCAAGACCTTCAAACAGCACTTTGAAAGCAAGCATCCTAAGACTCCACTTCCTCCAGAATTGGCTGATGTTCAGGCGTAAAGTTGTCTACAGGTCATTACCTTAATTTTTAATTGATTGTCTGAGAAAGGTGTATTATGAATTAGTTTTTTTACCACCACCAACTTGGACTTAAAAATTGCTTCATTTCTTTTAATATGAAAATTACTGTAGGTTAAAGTTATACCCCTGAACTGTTAAAAGGAGAAGTAAGAAGCAAGCTAGTACTTACATGGGTGAAATGGCTGTGGCACAGAGGTTGTTTTAAAGGGGCTGAATGTTATTTCAAATAGTCATTCTTAGTGTTGTAGGAGTACTTCATTATTTAGTTCTTGCTTTGAAATGTTAGTTTTACTTTGAACAAAATATGTAAATACAATCTGTGTGTTGCTACAGAACATGTAATGGAGACAGTCATTTCGTATATTTCCAGCAATATAGCCTTTTTGTTCCTGAAGCTGTGCAGGTGAATGCAGATTTTTCTGCATTTAAATACAAAACTTAACTTCTGTGTTAACTGTAGAAGAGATTTCCCAGTAGCCCTGTTAGTCTGTAACTGAAAGTGGCTATAATAAAAGGCTGCAATGAGGTAAAAAGCAGTATTATGGTATTTCATTCACGCAGAGATAAGCAGCATTGTGTAACGGTTCAGCTTAACTGAGTTGTTCTTGTTTTTTATAGGTGAAGTCATGACACCTATTGACTCTTCTACTGTCAGACCTTACATAACAAACCTGCAGCTGCTTTTCTAAAACTGTTGATCAGCAAAAATGAAGGGGCTACAGAAACATTCATATTTTTATGCTGTTCCCTCTTGGGCTTCACGCAAAGACAATTCTGTGTAAATGTACAGTTGTGCCCTATTTGGAAATCCTGAAAAATCAGTCCATACTTGTTATAAAAATTTTTTACAATTGTAATTATATTGATGTTCATATTGTGTAAAATAACTCACTTAATAAAGTAGTACTTTGATTTTACAATATCACAGATTAACTCCTTGTAGAAATTCTGTTTCAACTTTCTGCATTATCTGCCTTATAAAATAATAAAAAAACCCAAAGTGGAATTTTCCCCATCCTGCCAAAACATGAGCAGTATCATTCCACTGAAAGTAATGTACATTACAGTAAATAAATCTTAAAGTGGAAAGGGAAGCTCTTCAGTGTGCTGCTGTCTTGAGCCCAGCCCAGTAGTCAAGTTGATGGCTCAAGACACAGCACACTCCCAAGCAGCTGCATGAGAATCATGAGCCTTCCTCCTACGGTTTTGTCCTGTGTATTGGAGTCTAAATACTGCAAGCCATTTTGAACGAGATTCCTTTACTGTGAGGGATCGTGTTCCTTGAAGTTATGCACTGGAGATACTCTGGTTATGCTTTCATCCTTTCTCTTTAGATAGATAGCTGAGGAAGCTGAGAGGTGGCAGGATTGGATGCTTCTGGGTATGCTGGCTTGAAAAATGCTTGCAAATAGTAGGTTAAAGCAACTGCTCTTAGTTGAAAAATGGATTTGAAATTACTTTTAATGGTATTTTGAGCGCTCAACCACATGTGCTCGCCCTCAAATGTGTCTAGTTATTTCTCTTTTCAAGGAATACATGAAATAGTTGCCATTAATAACCTTCCTTCACAACCAGCTTAAAATAAGACTGTTGGAAAAGAGCCAAAGTAACTAAAATAATGTGGCTACTTAAAGAAATTGGATGTGATTAAAGTTGCATTGACAAGGAAAAGCTGGATAATAACTCTGGCCAAGAACATTTGAGCAGATAGGGATAATTGTGTTTAAAGTGTTCTAGTCTGGGTTCTAATCCCAGATGTACAGCACAGAAGTAGAGGAGCAACATCTGACTTGTGCTAGAAGGTCTGATATCCAAAAGCCCGTCTTTGGCATTTGGAGGAGGCTTATTCAAGAGCTTTAGTTTTGACCCTGCAGTAAGAAGCAATACTAGAATTGCTGTGATTTGTGACTTTACAACAGATGTAAAAATTTTGGCAGTCCAAGTAACCCTTGCTATGCAGCAGGACTGTACATCTGGCCTTTAGATGGCTTCCTAAAATCTAGGACCGTAGTCTCCAAGACTCATTCACTTAAAAGAATGCACTTGGTATTTTATTATATAAAGTCAAAGCCTTTGTCTTTGTCCACTCACTCGCTGTTTATTGAACTACTTCTGTGAGACTAGCTTCCTGTCCTCTGCTGTGACAGTATCTCTGTAAATACTTCCTTTGGCATAAGGTTTCTCTGTATTATAGTCACTCTGCGATAACCTGTATACCACTTAACTTTTATAGATAATGTTATTCTCCTCAGCGTAATCCACTACTGCACTTGTACACCTGACATCAGAATGTAATGCTTCATTTATTTTTCTTTAATATTATCAATACATACATCCTGACAAATTGGCTCCACAAGGCAAGAAATCTGCTCTCAACCTTTGTGCTGTACAGGGGAGAGGGACTTCAATGTTCTAATGCTGTAGTTCATCTGAGAATCTGCTGAGTGCAAATGGATAAAGATGTTTCTTGCGCTGATTGGTATTTGATAATCTGGTTTTACTTTGAAAACTGTTTGGGGATGTATCCCTGTAGCTTGATCCTGAGGTGAAGTATATGTTCTATTCCTTCAATTCAGATTGTGTAGCATTAAATAAAAAGACTTTGTTTCCTAAACAATCTCTCTTAATGAGCACTGAAGAGTTGGAAAGCTGCATCACTAGTGGGATGATTAACTTCAGTTAGAATTGTGTTTTCAAAACTCTGTGATGCTCAAGTTGAAAATACCTTATGAAATGATGGGGTTTCTATTATTGGAAGGAAAGAATGATTCTCAGTTGAGTAACATTCCTATCTACACTAGCTGCAATCTCAATTACAGAAGTAAATGAAAGCTATGACCGAACTGTTAAAAAGGATGTACTAAATGTGGGAATAGTCCTCATTTAGGATATCTGCAATATTCCTCATACCTAAAAGGTCACAGGCAAGGCTAGTTCTCCATTATCTTTTCCTGATCTAACGGATAGCACACCCTGGGACTTGGCTAAAGACACAGTTGTGCATTGTAATGTGTCTGATTAAAGAGAATTAAAAATCTAAAATGTAAAATGTCATATGTCCTGCCTGCTTCTAAAGTCAAGTATTACTGCATCCAGAAAATTAATTTCCTGGCTGCATACAGCTGTGGAACTTGAAGCTGTCTAACTGCAAGAAAGAAAAAGAGGCATAGAAAGTATCCTGCGTTCCCTTGAGAAAGATTCATCTTTGTGCAGGGTCAGCATTCAGGTTTTTACAGTGTCACTGTGGGCATTGGCTGTCATGGATACTTGTGGAGCAACTTAAGGACTGATTTTGGATTTTCAGAAGCCCACATCTGGGAATCTCTGTAAGCAGCATCTGAAATTGCATTTTAAGTGATGCTTAGAATGTTCTGAAAAAAAGTCTCACTTTAGTTATTAGAGTAAGAGTTAGAACATGTGATTAGGGTGAGGCCATCTTGGAGACTATGGATTAATCAAGAACAGTTTTGCAATTTTTTAATCAGACTTAGGCTTGTTTCTGTACATCTGCTTTACCCTATCTAAGGGCTTCTGGTTTCTTGCTATCAAAAAGCTGTGTGAAAGATCTGAAATAGGAGATGAAGACAGTTGCTGTGTAGTCTTAGGGAAATAGTTGGCTTTATACGGGGCTCTTGGAACATCCCAGGAGTCTAACCCTCATTTGCTGAAAACACTTCAGCTCAAGTAAGTAAAGCTAATGACCACAGGCTGTTTGCAAACCACATATAATGAAGGAATTTGTAGCATTTCTGTAAACTACATTGAACTGTTTCCCATCTTGATAAGAAGAATTAGTAGGTGGAATGTCTTTTATCCTCAAAGACTGATACACTCAAGGTCTATTTTGTTTCCCATTTTCACAGAAACAAGGTGGGAATTGCTGGGCTTTACTGGAAGCATGGTCTTCCAGGGTTTGACCAATGAACTTGAATAGTCCTGCAGAATCCACAAACAAAGTAAAGGTCAGCTTGTGTTTCTGGCTACCCAGCCATCTTCTGCTGTGTGTGATTTGGGGGCCTTTGATTTGCCCATTTAGAACCTTACAGGTTTTGCAGTGGACTTTGAATTCAGCTCCAAAACTCAAGTTTGCACTGGTATTCAATATGTGATTTTACATATTCTGTAGCATCATCAGCAATGTTTCTCTAGCCCAGACAGTGGGAGGATGTCAAGTGCTGTCTGTGGAATTTTACTGTCCATTTAAAATAATTTTGAAATCTTTTAATTCATTGTCTATTGTGTTAAGTTTTTCTATACATACAGCACAATAGAGACTCACAACTCCAGAGTTGTGTTATCTTGGTAGCTTTCAAAAAACGTGGATTAGTTTGCTTGTGTGTTTTATAATTCTCTTACATAGCTTGTGGCACTGGGTTTCCTGGGGAAAGGAGGAATCTATAGCTGCCACAACATGCTTATCTAACAGGAATCTGTTCACGTTGTGTGCCAGCTTTTTCAGGAAATACAGCAAAGCTTTCCTCTGAAAAGTACTGTCCATTAAATATATAAAGCTAAGATCCATGCAGTACTTTAATGGCATGACAACCATACTTGTGTGTTCCTTCTTCATAGCTGTTATAAAATCACAGTGTGCAAAACATTAGTGAATGCTGGAGGCCTTCCAGAGGAGCATGGATTAAGGGAAATCTCAGGAAATTTTCTAGTCCATCTCCTTGCTCTGAAATTGGATCAAATCTGCCAAGACTAACTACCAAGTGTTTCTCTAACTCTTAAAAGCTTCCAAGGAAAGGGATTCCATGACCCTGTAAGCAGCCTATATCCCTGCTGAACCTACAGCTGGAGAGAACCACAGCAAGAGGTTATCCCTGCAAGTCAAGTCAGTTGCTTACCATTCTTATTGGCAATAGATGTGATGAATAGTGCCTTCATTTGAGCACTGCTATTGTGGTCTCCTTCTAGTCTTTGAAATAAACCCAGTTAATTGAATCACTCTCCATAGGTCACATATTCTAAGTCTAGCAATTGTTGATGCTCTGGGTCCTCTGCAGTCTGTGCTCTTAAATTGTATGGTCCAAAATGGGACCCAAAGTACTGGCTAAGGCTGGACTTTCGTAGCTGGGACAACTAACTTCTGACACTTGCATTCATTAGTACTGTTAACACACTGGAATTATATTAGCCTTTTCACATCAGCATCCCAAATCCATTTTGGTTCCACTGATAATCTCCACTTCGTGGATTTAGTGCTTGCATATCTGTCTCTAATGGGTCTCAGACCAAACTGTTTACGAGTTCACCCAAGAATGGTGTCATGGGGAGGTCTTGCAGGTGTCCTCTTTTACTCTTTAGTCTGTGTTGTTCATGAACACACTGATGGGTCAGATCCCAGGTAAGGCCTTGCAGGACCTTCCTTGAGTAACTTTGGTTATTGCTTTTTGAAAGCACTTTGTATTGCTATGATTCTTTTTGTGGCTGGTATGGATTGGAGTTTCCTGTTTCACCTGTGAGGACTTTCACAGGCTGACAATGTCAAAGGCCTTTACAACAACAGGGGGATTTGGGATCTTGTGTACTTGTAGCCACCAGGCTGGTTGTCACAAAGAAGGAGATGGATGGTAGTGGGGTACAGCATACTTTGTTCCTGACAAATACTTGTCTGGCTCTTGGGTTACTTTTCCATATGCATTTATGAAGAGAATTTTATAACGATTATTGTGCCCTCTTTTCAGGTTTAAATTGACTGACCTTTATTTCTAAATTTTTTGTATCTTTAAATAAGATACTTTATTACATGTATTTATTTTATATATAGTTCCTTTATTTTTAAATTCCTGATGCTTGTCCTACTACTTTCTTGGGCTCTTTTCTGTGCTCCATGAGTTCTCAGAGAGCAACACTCATGATCCAGAGTAACATGGATGATTTCTGGAGCATCCTAGGATAAGAGTAGTTAGTTGTTGCCAACTTGAATTCCATCAAAGTTCTGACTATTTTAGGTTACTCTTTCAACTTCTTAACCATACATTGTTTAACTAACCTTTGACTGAAGTCAAAAGTGCTCTTTATTACTTATCTGTAAATCTTATCTTTGATTTTCTTTCCTTCCTCATCAGGTAATGGACCTATACTTAACTTTATCCTTCTTTAGCTATTTATAGACTTTGTATCTGCCTTTTAGAACCTCAGCTGTGTTTTTAGACTCTGTTAATGAAGGTGTAACTGTGTTGACTTTGGAGCCGTCTGAACCCAGTCACTTGTGTCAGAATCCACGTCCTTACAGCTGCAACCACTGAGGCCAACTCTTTAAAAATCCCTTTTATTTTGTTTTTGCACAGTTTGCCCCCTGTGAAGCTATCAGAAGCTTTATGTACTCTGTCCTGATCAGTTTAAGGTCCCGAACATGCCAGAGCATTCTCATTAATGTTTGAGCTCTGCTGAGGATTTACTTACCTAAGATGCTGGCAGTGAGAAGGACCAGACTGGCCTGATAAATCTCCTGAATGTGCAATAGCTGTCATGCTGTATATAAAACTGCATAGCACTAATTAGACTAAATGCTCGAGTGACTTTTCCCCAGACATCACTCTGGCCATTTCTTCCTGGGGTTTTCAAGACTGTCCATATACTTTAATCATTGCTGTCCATCTTTTCCATATGGATGCAGATGCAATCCAACCCCTTGCAAGAGTATATCATGTCTGTCTTCTTTACCCTTAGTTGACTGATAACAGTGTAATACCCAAGCTGCCATTGTGTCTTATTTAGTGCTTTGCAACATGAAAGTATGCCTGGAAAACAAATGCATGTTAAATTGCCAGGATACTCACAGGCCAACAGGACAGGCTTTAATTTTAACTTCTTATTCTTGATGTGCCTTCAAATTCCTGTAGCCATTACCTGCTGATAGTTTTAATTCTCTTTTGGTATGCATTTTCTTTAGCTGTAGATGGTCACTACGTATTTTTCAGTAAAATGGTTGCTTTATTTTGAATATTTGTTGAGTCTTTGAAGAGTGAAACTAAATATTTCCAACCAAAAGAGTAATTGAAGAATGATGTCTTCCGAAAAAAACCCCACAAAAAGTCTAAAATGTTTGTATGTGTCCTGCTGGTATTCAGAATTATGGTCACTACTCGTTTTTTGTTACAGTAATGCTTAACACAGTTGCATTTTCTGTTCTTGAAGGAGACCCACCTTAGATTTCATACGACAGTGGGCTGTGTGCAGTGTGGGAGCTGACCAGGATAGTGTCTGTGCAATGCAGCTTCTTTTTCTTTCTACACAGAAACAGAGGGAAAAATCATTTTCATTTGTGAATAGATTTCACTTGCTGCGTTTTGTATTTACAAAGTAAATTTAGATTCAATGTGATTTTAGGAAAAAAATTGCTTAACCCTGAGATAGATTTTTCTAAAGGGCACCTACTGCTGCTGTTAGTAGATCAATGCTACAAGATAATGTTTTTCTTAGTGAGATCTAAGAAATAGTGTTTATTAAGGACCGTATTAAGTAGGGTTAAGAAATAGTAAACAGATGCTTTTTGCTACTGCAGTAAGTCTTTCAAAGAATTTGCTGTTGTACATCTGAAAGCAAGAGCTGTTGCACAGCTGAAAGAATGTGACACTGTTGGGATCACAATCACCACTAGTGGAGGAGGACAACTGCTCAGCTTCTGGGCTGCTTTCTAAATGGACAAAGCCTGCCTGTATTTTTATCAAACAATAATTGAATTCTACACCACTGAAGTCAGTAGAAACTTAATTTTGTCATGTGCTAAATATTTGCATGCATCTACAGAAAGCTGCTAGCTTGAACATCTTTGTCAAATCTATAAATCACATTCATTACTAAAATCAGTGTAACTGACATCTGTGTATCAGAAGACAATTTCTGCATGACAGAGAGAATCAGTTGTCCGCCCTAGAAAACATACACAGTGCTGTACAAAGACAGACTTTGCAAACTGTAATTGATAAAGTCATAAGGTGTTTTTTGGGCTATAGTCACTCTCAGTCCTCAGAATTTCTCCTATTCCTTTATCATAAGCCTTTTGATTGGAAACACTGTGTGGACCGTCTGACCCTGTGGATCTCACTGAGGCTAGTGCTCCATGGACAGAGATTTGGATACCACTTTTAGACAATTCTGAAATTATTTACCTCTTGCTTGCTCTGTGACTCCAGGCATTTTCTCAGGACCCAAACATCTCTGTGTTGCTCCATCCCTTCCCCACTTGGGGTGGGTGAATATGTAGGAGCACAGTCACATAGCAATAAAATTGCTCAGTGGAAAGCTACTAAGTGCTAGTACTGCTTTGACTGTGCTATTTTTAGTCAATGGTGACCAGACTTGACCTTTCACTCCTTACGAAGGGACAGAAGCAGCTTGGCTTCTCCAGAGGTGCTTTTTGGGGCTGTGCTCCTCAGCACCAGCCTGCTGCCCTCTTGACGAGGCTTGTGGAGCCACCCTGGCAATGTGTGGTCGTGTCTAACTGGCCCTAGGCCTGAACTGTTAAAACCCTTGGCTAAGGACAGTCAAATTTGCATAAAGGGAGGTATCTTAAAGGCAATCTTGTTCCTATTTGTGAAAACAGGCAGCTGGATAGAGAAAAGGCTCTGTGATTATGGTGCAGGGTGGTGGGTTAGAGCTGCAAAATAACATCCTGCAGTGCTGGACATTAGAGAAACACTTGAGAAATGCCTAAACCACAAGACATTCCATTGGGGCTTGTATTCCTTTAGTGAGGAAGAATTGCCGCTGTAGCACTTGATACCAAGTCCCCTTGCTGAATATGGGCAAGTGAGCCCCAGAAAGAGACTGAGAACTGAGGTGCCAGGTGGGAAGCTTGTGGCTGGAAGCAGGGAAGAGACAAGGGAGTCTGCATTTCAGCAAGAGATCAGCAAAGACAAACATCTTTCCCTTGGTAGCTGTCCTCCATGAGGAAAGGAAAAGAGGGAGAGGCAGGATCCCTGTAACTGTAAAACAGTTCACTGTGCATTTGCTTACATGGAATGTTTGCTTTCCAGCACTTGAGGCTGGCTCAGAATTGATTGATTGCTAATGAAGGTCAAGGTCCATTTAAAGGGAATAAACTGACAATGCCTTGAAGAGACTGTGTTTTATATGGCACCCATGACAGATACTTTGCAAGTATCCCTCTAACTGATGTGGTAATGAATGTGCTAAGTGCTTGAGTGTTTGTTTGGAGTTTTTTTTCTTCTTCCATGCTTCTTGCTGTGGGTATGTCTATACCAGACCTCCACATGCTGCATTGATCCTTACCCAGATACTCATCTCTTCAAGTACTCTTGAACAGGCTTGTACAAAATTGGTGTCTCAGGAAGGGAAAATCTGGACGGCAATTTAAAAAAACTGATGCTGAGACTTCACTGTACATTTATGAGCTCTTTTTGACCATAAGTTGATTCCAGCAGATGACATGTTGTAGAGCTGGCAGGGAGAGAATGGAAGTTGTTCCATTTCCAGGAAGCTTGGTGGGTGAAAGTGAACAGGAAGGCCCAACAAAAGCAGTCGCTGTTCTAAAGGAGACTAGAACAGAGGAATGGGAATGTGGAAAATTTCCACCACAAAAGCCAAGTTGTCAGCTATGAACCGAACAGCCAAAAAGTGCTGCTTTCCAGAATTTTTCTTTGCAAGAGGCTCTTGCTCTTATGCAGGTATGAACTCTACCAAGAGTTGACTTTGTGGCTAAAGCTGATAATGAGAGAAAGTGTTGGGATGTTATTCCTCCTGAAGGTTAGTTGTGCAGCTTCTTAGAACAAGTAAAGCTGTTATTGTCCCCTTGGAGGGCAAGTGGAAGCAGATTATAATGAAACAGGTGGTGCAGAATTTAACTTAAAATCAAGATTCTTACAGAGGCCAGTCTTTCTCAAGCACAAGCAAACTGATATGCAGAAACATTGAATAAATAATCCCAGTGATCACCCTTGGGTCAGTTTATTAGTTACAAGATTTCAGAGTATAGGACACATTGCTTGTTTTTGAGAAAGGCATTTCTTGTTTTTCCTAACCTGTAGTAAACACCACCTATTCTAAGAGATGGATCCCAATTTGAGGATTCATGTTGTATAGAAACAGTCCTTTTAATTTAGAAAGACCTATCAGAACCAGCATCATTATTTATAATCCCTTTTTGTCTTCCAGTGGCTACAATTTTCTAGTTTATCCATTCTTATGTCATTCTTTTCCTCATCCCCTTTTCCAGCCAACTTTCTAGAAGAGCTGTGTAAGTCTTTCCAACACCACGAGTCAGCTACCATTTTTACTCACAATAACTGCTCATTCTTTACTGTGGAATAAATCATAGCCACTCTCTCTGGCATCTCCAAGTGAATGTCTAGCCAAAAGCTGTAGCTCCATACCCCTGAAAGAAAACTCTCAACCTCTTGCCCACAACTCTTCTACCCCTTAGTCTTTTTTGCATTGCCACAACTGTCTTGTCCCTTTGGGTTGTACCTGAGCCTTTGCATCCCAAAAGTTGGCAGCAGCTGCCAGGCTGTTCCTGTTGTCCTCCTGGTCCCTCTCCTCACTGCTCCTAGGATCTCCCCAGCTGCTGCCTTTGCAGCATCCCCCAGTGGGGTCTCAAACAGCACCTGGCCCAGCTGTCTCCAGCTCCATGGCCAGGGCCTTTTGGCACTTCCCGCGTGCACACTGGTCACAGGCACACTGTCATTTTTCTCAGGTCACATTGACAAATCTTTCCTCTGCAAAACAGCTATCTTGCTGTGACAGAAATTGTCACAGCTGATAGATGCTGAAACATTTTTCTCTGCTTCTTTGTGTTCTTTGCTGGATAAACAGTTCATGAGCAGCAAAGGGGCTCTTCTTCTTTGGTGAGTTAATAGTTTACTCCACAAACTCTTTGCTTTTCAGACTATATATTTTTTAATTTGGACTTACTAATTTGGCTCTTAACATCCACATTCATGCAAAGGCATCTTTTTAAGACCACATTTCCCTCTGCCATGCTTCCTTCTCCCTTTCTGCCCTCCATCGCACGTGACCTTATTTAGTGACAGGGAACTGGCAAGTCAGAGATGTAAGGGCAAGACTTGGGACCAAACAGGTCAGAGAACAGGGCTGCACATCCACAGCCACCCCAATACCCACTACTTGCCATGCAGTCATAAGCACAGCAGTGGACAGGTAGGTTTTGCATTGTGACGTTAATGTTCAGCTGGTAGAGTTACCCTAGAGATGAGGCTTTGGGAGCAGCCCGACCTGCTCTCCCTACACTTAATACCAGTGGGGAACTGAACAGCCCTTGTTCTGAAGTGAGAAATCAGACAGCTCTTTAAAAACCTTGGGTGTGTTTCACACCATGTGTTTAACTCAGTTAGTTCCCAGGTCAAGGCTTACCACTCTGGTTTTACCCCCAGTGAACACTGAACTGCCAACACCTTGCAATGTGGCTTTGCTGAAATTCCAGCATCTCCTGTGCAACCTGTTTGCTTCTCCCTTTTTCTATGCTTCATCATCTCATTTATTTTTCATTTAGTGTCCTTCTGTCTGGAGAGACATCTTTTGTGTGAGAGGAAATGAATCCCTAGCCCACCCACCCTCCTCCTCAGCACAGTGCACAGTGAGAGTGGGCAGTATAAAATCCACGTGAGGGATCCCACCTACACAGCTCAAGTGCTGAACAAATCAGAGGAGCAAGACTTGCTGAGTCCAGCTCTTATATTTTGGACATCGAGGCAAGAAGCTGATCTTTGTTTTGCAGTAATTGCCTTTACTTTTCGTGGCATCAGTCAGCTGCCTCTCAGAATCATTTAATTGTGCCTTAGTCCTCTATAACTGTTATCCAGAGTGCTGCTTGCATGTATGTTCTCCTGTATCCTATATTTTCCAAAGCATAATTACTTTCTGAGCACAAACAGTCAGGTTCTGGGTTTGCTCAACTTGACTGTTGCTCTGCATAAATACAATTAATGCATGTTTTCATATGGGCCCGTGAATTGGCAAAAGCATGACTTGGGTGCTGATTCAGTTGGAGTAGAATTAGCCTGAAATTTCAAACTTCCTTTGTAAGTGCCATCTCTTCCTGCACATAAATTTTCCCTTAAAAAAATCCAAGCTGTTTATTATCAAAATTTATAAAGATATATTTGCAGTCTTTTGCTGTTTCAGACACATCTACAGAGATGCTCCTTCAAGCAGCTACCAAGGTATTCCCCTTCTATGGTGATTTAAATTAGCCAAACAATAACCCTTTCAGTAATGAAAATACCACTCAAAATACCAGAACAAAACATTTCCTATTTAAATCTGTATTAAACCAAGTGATCTGAGTGACACGATTGCCAAATCCTCCTTGTCCTCTTCATGTAAGCAATGCTTTTGAGAGCAAAGGGATGAGTGAGAACAGCATTTAGTCTGTACATTAATAATGTATATCCTTTGACTGACAGGGAATGGTGCTGGCAGAACAAATGAAAGCACCCTGGGGTAAGAGGAAGAAAGCCTCAGTTTGCCACTGCAAACTGCACAGGCATAAAAGTACATTTTGTTCCACTATTAAATAAGGAGATTTGGGATATAATACTGTCTCCTTCTGCAACCCTTCCATTTTCTGCTCTTGGCAAAGATGATGAAACTGTCCACAGCTGTAATTGTTCTGTCCAGCGCTCACATGCCCAGGAGAATTAATCATGATCTGCAAAATGTACTCCTCTTAGCTGCAAAGCAGCACACTCATGTATGGCAAACATCTACTGACCTGTCAGTCCGAGTCCCCAAGGACTCTCCTCTGTGTCCCAGCACTGCTCCCTGCAAAGCTGTCAGCTTCATGGCTGGGGTGGCTCATGGTGGACATCCAGAGCATCCTTATTTCACCTAGTTTTATCCTGTCAGAAGGGCAATGCTGTCTTCCTTTTAATTAAGCCATTTGGAAATGGATCCATGGAGACAAGAGCCACAATCCTATGTGAGCAGGTCCCATCCCCGTGGCTGCAGTGTGGGCAAGCAAGATGCACTGGGTGACACCAGGCAGTGGCACAGGGCCCCTGCTGCCCATGAGCTGCTGGAGCCAGCATCAAGCCTTTGTGGCTTCATTTGTCTGAGGGGCTTAATGTTAATTTGGGTTGGATTTACTGATTTCCTTTATTTCCAGGTTGTTTATGTTTTTTTGCAAGAGGAATTCTAGACAGACATTATCTAGTGAATTCAATAATATGAGGGAAACAAAGCAAATTCCAGAAACAAATTACCTCAAATTTTGCACAGAGTAATAACATTGCATTTCTGCCATCCTTCCAGCCATTTGATAGTGATTGTTATAGTTAATTCATAATGTTCCTGTCTGGCTTCTGCTAAAGCAACTCTTCTCTATTTGTTACTAGGCTGTTTATCTGGTATTTATATTGTACCTAATACTTTTCATGCCTCCAGAGCAAAGCCAGAAAACTCCTGCATCAGTGCTGAACATAGCCAGGGAGAGTGAGTCAGCTTTTCACTTCCAATCATAAAATTAAGGCTCAGTTACCAATGAAGACCTGCCAATCAGGGTAAGCACTTTGCCATTTCCTTGGTCTTGGGCACATAATTTGTTCTGAAATATAATTATTACAACAGAATTTATTAAAAGAAGTATGTTTGGATGCTTCACAGCCCTAAGGCAGGATGATACCCTTGCACCCTGGGCACCCCTTCAGCGGAGCAGCTGAGCAGATCCCTGTGCAGCTGCATTTCTTCCCCAGCTTGCCCCTACTCATGGTCATTGCTGGGCCACATGCCCAAGGCCAGCTCACAGGAATGCCTGCAGCTGTCCAGCCCTGTGGGTGGATTGGGGTTTCCACAAGCTGTCAAGCCTGGTGTTGAGACTAAGAGGACAAGGGAGGACAGTGATCTGTGCAGGGTAGGGGTATGACTGCCCCAAATGACATGGGAGGTCCTTGGGGTGCTGTGAGGGTTGTGAAAAGTAGTAGCCCAGCTGGTTAGGCATGAATATGTAACATCATAGATTCTTTACACATAAAGAACTACTAAGAAGCAAACAAATGTGTAATCATCATGTGCACTAGTTTCCGTTCTGCCATGTGAAAGCTTTCTTCAGTGGCTGAAAAACAAAGTGCCTGGGCCAAGATCTTCGTTTGGCCAACAAGAGAAGATGCATCCCCTGAAAGGCACAGCTTCCTACCCGAGGTGGGGCTCAGGGTGGGGGTAGAAATGTCTCCTTTAGGGGCTTCAGTCCTATATGAATTTTGACAATTAATTTAGAAAAGACTTGACTTCCAGAAAGTCCATCTGTGTAAGGGCAATCCTGCTCCTGAAGTCTGAATGGCTTTAGAGCGTGACCCAAGCTTCTGGTTTTTACATATAAGCCCAGACACTTTAGTTTAAAAATACAAGTGATTTGAAAAAAGTACTTCTCTTGCTAAAATGTTTTTTTAAAAGACTTTTCTAATGCCTCTTATCTGTCTGGCTGAAGCTTCTCCAAAGCTTTGGTGCCAGCCAAGCTTCTGTTGAGCAGAAGCAGGGGATTGCAGTTTTGCAATTCCAGTGGCAGACTGCAATCCAGGGCAAGTGGCACCAGCCATCCCCTGCTAACTGAGGCATGCTCAGGCCAGGGCTGCCTGTTGCTCTGCCATGTGAAATGGTGTCTGGCTATGCCGCCCTCACCCTGAGGTCTGGGGAGCCTGAGGCTGCCTGGCAGGAGATGGGGAATGGCAAAGGAAGTCGTGACAGGACAAAGCAGCATGGAGAACTGGGACAGTAGGTGAGGAGAGGGAGTGATTGACCTAGATGAGAGCAGGGAAATGAGGACAAGTTGAATGACTAGAGACTGACATGAGCAGGAAGTTGAAGGAAAATGGGGTGCTGCTGCAGTGGGAGCAGGTCTTGGCATCCCCTAGGGATGTTCCTTCCCAAGCAGAAGACAGAGCCCAGGAGTCGTCTTTTGTTAGGAAGGCCTAGTGAAACTGGATACCCATGGCAGGAGAGGATGCCAAGGCCATAGGCTGAGAGCTCTGTCCGTTTGGCCCTGATCAGCACCGGAGGGCTTGCTGGGTTTGTATTTTGGTGGTGGAAGGGTTAATTCCACATACGAAACCCTGTGGGAAGGTAGCAACGCCAGACACCCACAGCTGGGAAATACCACCTACACAAACCTAAATTCAGCCTCTGGAAACTTAGTTACTGTGATACGGTCTCTAACAGCAGCCCCTCAGAAATCCTTCTCCGCAATGCAGGGCCAGGCACCCTCCCTGTGCTCCCGTGGAAAGAGCAGCAATGCCCCCTGCAAGGACACAGGTCCACTAGCTCAAGGGAAGAGACATCCCCATTCTTCCATCATTTATATTTTCTTCATTAGGACCTGATTTAAGTTTGAAATAATGAAACGATCAGGGGTTAATGTTCATTCAGGTTGGATTTACTACTTACTTTTGTTTCCCGCTGGGACATCAGTTGCTGGTCAATCAACAGGGGAAGGCACAACTCCTCCACAGATGCTGGTGCTCCCCCTGCCCTGCTCAGTGGCTCAGCAGCAGAGATCCTGCCAGATTAGGTGATGCTTAGTGCCTAAGCCAGGCTTATGCCCATGGACAGTTTAAACCAGGGGAGCTCCCCTGAACCAGAGACCCCATTTGCTAGTACCACAAGCTTCTCCTCCAGGAGGCCTTTAGGTAGCTGACCAGTAGCATCTGATCCTTGGAAGCTATATGTAAAACATATTTTTTCCACCAAAGGGCTAATGTTGTTTTATGATAAGTCCCTTGCATATCACTTCAAAGCAGAAAAAGCAGACTTGGTCATAAGGTGTGAGAAACTGCTGGAGTGTTTAAAAAATCAAACTAGAAACTTCTAAAGTGTTGTAAGATGCTTGAAAATGAGACTTTATATTTTATATTTGAGTATTTGAAGTTATGACTCTGTTTATAATTTCCTCATTAGCAGCCCTGCTGCCTTGGGCTCGTGTAGTTCAGATGCTCTGTCTGACAATTAGAGGCTCTGAAACCAGATAGGCCCTGGCACCACCACCCACCCAGCACTGAGCACTGCTCATGTGTGGCAGACAGCTTGAACCTGGAGCTGGTGGATGCCTCCAGGCTGAGAAGAACATCCATTCTCACTGGGCACACAGGGCTGGGCAGGAGAGATGGATAGACCAGCTGGTCCTTCCAATCCAAAAAGAGAGTTGTGACCTCCCCTGGGAGATGGTAACAGTTCGATAAAGAGGAACGTGTTCATGACCAAAAATTATGGCTTGACACTCGTTTCATTATAACTCTTCTCTTTCACCTGGCCAAAGGTGCAGGGAAGGTGATGCTCTCTCCAAGGCCTCCCGTGGGCTGTAGTGCTCCCCACAGTGCTCCCAGACCCCCTATGGGAGCTGACTGCTTGTTTTGCTTTGAGAGGTTTGGAGGCTGTACTCCCTAGACAGTGGAGGGGAGCAGAGGGACACTGTTCTTGTGGCTGATTGATCAGCTGGCTCAGCTAAGTTAATTTGTTTCTGGTTTAATGTTTGCTTTTAGTAATGTTGGATATATTAGACTCCCAGAAAATTAATTATCAGGGTGACATGAGACCTTTGTGCTCTTTACTACTAACCAAAGCTAAATAAATAGAGTTCCTTTTGTGAACATTATGACTTTAATATTTGCCCAAATTCCCCAAGTGTCGCTGTGGTGTGGTCAGTGGCATTGCACTCACTATTGTTTTGGCATCCTTTTTTTATCCTTTGTCCTTCCCAGCTCACTCTTCTGCTGAGAAAACCCTTGTGGTCCTGCTCCCTTGGGCAAACATCTTTTTGCCCATAGCCTGCTCAGGTTTTTCTGTGTCTCTTCCTTGCACAGCTCCTGGGCCAGGGATCCTTTCTAAGCTGCCCCACACCTCTCCAGTACTGTACTACTTCTCTTCCTTTCCCTCAGTACCTTGGGTGCCCAAGAAATACCCTTACTTAGTTAGGGCATGCCCAAATCCCTCCTTCTTCCTTTGAAACCATAGAAGGTCTGCACCTGTATAGCTAAACCACAGAGCCAAATCCATGGGGCAAACCCAGCTGGTGTGTTGCCAACCAGAGTCTACAATAAGGTAGGACATACCCTCCTGCACACCCCTCTTTTCACATCCTCCTTGTGCCTCAGAGCCCATTTTGGGGGGCTGTGACATAGGCTCTACAAAAACACAGCTCTGTGAACCAGCATCTGTGGCACACACCAGCATCTCAGAACACGTGGCGTTTTGTCTGGCATCCCACAGTACCCCTGATCTTGGCACAGAGCTGGGGCTTCTGCAGTGCATGGTGTGCTGGAAGGCAGTGGGATTTGGGGCACCAGCATCAAACAGGATGATTATGTTATGATTAAAACATTCCTGTTTTACGGTGAAAACTGCTGAATGCTACAATTCGCACCATGATGGATGTGGACTGAATGCTGCAAATAGGGCTTATGTACACATTTCAGAATTAAGGAAATTAAGAAGAGAAGGCTGAAAGTATCCCTTTATCCTTTGCCTTTATGTGAGAGCTTTCACGTGGTGAGCATATGGAGCTGTTGCTGATGGAGCATGAGGGCAGGACCCTGGGATGCCAGTCTCCCAGGGTGATGGAGAAACCTGCTGTGATGGAGAAACCTCACCATGGGTGCTCCTCTTCATTCAGAAAGAGCAAGAACCCACTGAAATCCACTTTTCTTCAATATTCCTGGGTCATGGTGAACCTAGTGTAATACTGTCAAAGTAACCAGTAATACATAATACTGCATGAATAGCTACAAAAAACAAAGAGAAGCCAGCAGTGGTGGGCTGGATGTGTCCGAAGTCACACAGCCAGTGTCAATCCTGTCTTTCAGCAGCCTGATAAGCAGTAGGGTATTCCAAGACACTTTCAGATCTGTATTCTGTGGTTTCCATGAGCCAGTCCTTCCTGTAACTGTCCCATATGTAGTCTGGGAATCTGTTGGTGGCTGGGACTCATCCTCCTGCATGACCAGCTGCTCAAGAGAGCAGCTCCTCTGGCTTAGTGGGGCTGTGAGGTGCTGGCAGGAGGTCCTATCCTACTGGCACCTCCTAAGGGCAGTCCTGGGTCTGTTGCTGGCCTCCTGGAACACAAACCCAGGCTCAGGGGAATGTGCAGTATATCATCTTTCCTTGGTAAGCATATTCCTGGGGGCAGTGTGGCAGCAGCAGTTTAACACACAGTCCCTTGACCTGGAGAAGGAAAAGCAGCTTCTGTTGAAAGAGCAGCGCTGGCTTGTTGCAGTCATAGGCTCTGATTAGCAGGTGAGGACCAGGCTGCAGGTGCTGAGGCAGAGCATCCCTTACCTCTGCAGCAAGGGAATGGGCTGCAATACAGCCATTCCCTCGGCCAGCCGAGCCTGTGGGTTACTCAGAGCACAGTGGCCCCAGCCCAAAAGTCACCTGGATCACAGCAGAGAGGCGATGTGAGCCCTCATCTGCACCGAGCAGCAACCAGGAGCATGCTCCAGAAAGGCATTCTCTGCATCCTGTATTCAGAGAAATGAAAACACATCTGCAGTGTGTGTTTGACAGCTGGGGCGTCGTTTCTGAAGGCTGCCAAGCTGAGCAGAACAGAACCCAAATAACCCACATTTGCTAGAGGTGGGCTCCAACCGCAAGTGCTGCAGAGATGTTCGCTGTTCTGACTCACGCCATTTATCACAGGGTATCTTTTCAATTACTATATTTTTGCTGAGTAAATACCTGCTCCCTTCACTGTCTCATCTCTTTACGTACCATATCTAATACATATTTTTCCAACAGGATTGTTTTCATATTGCCACAGGTCTCTAGGAAAGCCTGTGTGTGTAGCCTTGGTCTACTGTAGCAGTTCTTCGTAACCTCACTCACTGGAGCAGTTTGTATATAGCATACCAGGGTTCAGCAATATTAAGGCCTGTACAAGTTTGTTTTGCCAATGACATCTCAGCAGTGATTAGTTTGAAGAAACTAAGGGTGTATGAAGTGGTCCCATGAGAGCAGAGTCAGTTTGACTTGGGCTATTGCCACAGCCTCTCGCCAACAGCTCCCGAGAACATCTCTGCCAGCAAGGCACAAGGCCAGGAAACAGGGACTCCTCCAGACCTGCTTAGCTGTCAGGTGTCACCACCCCCTTGCTGGCCATGGCAACACCTCTGGTCAGAAGGTACCTCTTCCCCACAGGACAGCTGGGTGATGTGCATGCCATGGTGCTGGGACAGCTCTGTCTCTCGGAAACTGATAAGCTGAGTTTTATAACTGGTATTCAGTAAGTGCTTTTATGTAAGAAGGTGAGGTTGGTCACTCGGGGTCAGGCCAGCTGGGCGTGGGAGCTGCCTGCAGCACAGCCCATGTGCCAACGGGAGCAGGGCACACCAGGAGGTGCTTGCCCCAGCACTCTTCCAATTTTCAGCCACTCAGAGCTAAACCAAGGGAATAAAACAAGTCACAGCTGGATGACAAAGTCTCTTTTTTACCTTGTGCAAATTTCCCCTGAGCTGCGCTGTTGTTATTGTGCAAAAAATAGAGCAAGGTATGTATTAACTCTCAAAGGAAGGGAACTAGAAAAGCAAGCAGGAGCAGGGCACCCTCATTAACTCCTTTGGCTGAAAGTGGGACACTCACCTGCAGCAGCAGCAGCCTCTGCCTGGGCTAGGGAGACAATGTGTGGGGGCCACTTACTCACCAGCTGTGGGCAGTGGGGGTGGGTAAGAGGGGTTGTGGAGCATACTGAGATGTGAAGCCACAGCCCTGTTGCAGTCCTGAAACATGAGGGATGTTAAAGGGTTGTGGCCTGGCTGACAGTCCACCAGATGGGCAAGTCCTGGGTCCTACAGAGAGACAGGCAGCGATGGATGTCCAAAACTGTGCTATGACCCCAGTGCTGGAGCATGTTTTCATGAGGTGCTTGAATAATCTCTTCTTATAGCTGAGAGGGAGAATAAGGAGATTTTAATGTGACATGGCCTCTGTTTCATGCAGCCCCTCTGTGTGAGTGCCTACTGTTGAGGCAGCACTGAGCCTCCCCCTTGCTCCTAGGGCAGGCTGAGCAACAGCAGCTGCTGCTGAGCTGTGGACCCGCAGAGCTGCAGCTGCCATTAACCAGCAATGGCACTGCTGGCAAAGGACACCCTGGGCACATGTTACTAAATACTCCCTTGGGCTGTACGGGATGTGGCATTTCTGCTGTTCCCTGAGACACCTCCAGCGCCTCATGGCCATCTACCTGTTCCCTTGTCCCCCCATAAAGCACAGCCCAGGGCCGAAAGAAGGCCGAGGACTCAGCCAACTTGATCTGAATTCCCTGTTTCCAACAGTTAAATATTATGAATATCTTGAGAGCCTTTTCTACCCCTGCTTCACATTGAGATTTGATAGCAGGTAATGTTGGAGAGCTGCAAGCCAGCACTTGAGCCAGCTCAGCTCAGAATCAGGAAATCAATATGGGTCAAATTTTGTTCAGGTCCATTAGCAATTGCTTTGTTGGATAGAAATAAGGATGCACACTTAGTTGTGAGTCCCTGCTTTGTTTTGTGTTGGTCTTCTGAGATCAAAGTTCCTGGTACCTGCATTTACTCTTTAGCCTAATAATGGCAGATTTTATATATGGAGGCCTCAGCTTTTGCCTTTGGTGACAGACAGTGCTTCCTGGAGAAGAAGCCTTTGAGCAGCCCAGTGCAACACATTGCTGCAGTCTGAGAGGGGATGTAGAGCAGAGCTGGAACTGCATGAGAAGCCTTAACAGGAAAAATAATTAAACCATAGCACAGTTCCTGGTTATTACCCAAGCAGTATCTGTCTGGAGTACTGGGGCTATCATGTCTACCTCTATGAGAAAAAGCCACAGACATTTTACACGTACAGAAACTGCCCATCATGAAGAAACCAGGAAAGCTCTGCTGTGGTATCATAAGGGAGCAGAGAAATGACTTTAAAACCAGCAGAACATAACTGAGCATCATCTCACTTTCTGGTTTGCTCAGCCATCTCAAGGAAGAAGTGTTTCATAGACTGACAGGAGTGGCTTTAATTCCCTGCAAACCTGGAAATTGGAGCCTAGGGATGCTCAGCACTGTCAAGTGGGGTGCAGGTCTCCAGCCATGGGCACCACAGCATGGGGAGATGCAGGAGAAGGGGGGACATGGCCTGAGTCATGCTGGGAAGAGACATGAAACCACCATTCTGCTTTTGTGTAGGATTTTGAGGCTCTCTCTGGCTTTAGCTATAGGTACAAAACCATTTAAATGGATTTCTGTTCGCAGCTGCCAGGAGAGTGTGGTAGCATGCTGGGACCCCTCAAAATTCATCCCCTGATCAATATGCTGGGAATTAATCACTCCTACCTACCATCCCTCAGGGTGCAAAACCAGCACTGCTGGTGGCAGAGCAAGTGGCTGGCAGGGGGCACAGGCTGGAGTTCACAGGCATCAGCCCTTACCAAAAAATACAGTCCAAGAGCTTGCAGGGCTGGGGGTGCGGCTCCTGCACGCTGGAGAAGCCATACATGTGTTTACTGCAAATGTCTCCATAGAAACTCCTTCTCTAGGGCTGAAGATGGGGATCAGAGCTGCAGTGGATTGAGCTTTCTGCCCCCGGCACACCTCCATGAGCAGCCTTGGCAGTCTCCATGGCAGAATTGTTTGGCAGGAAATAATTTAGACTAATGTATCCCCCTGTGCTCCTGAAATTGGGTGGAATTTAAAAAGCTAAATGAACGAAATCATTCTAAGTGTGCAAGCACTGTAATTGTGAAGAGAGGCAAAGTATAAAGCCTGCCTGTTCCAATGCTTTCCGGCTACAATTCTTGAAGCCGTCTCATTTCAAAACAGAGTGAGCTAAGAAGCAGAGAAACTGCACCAACAAAGAGCTGCTCCAGACTTTAAAAAGGCACTGCAAACACCTAGGACTTTCAAAGGACAGAAACAGCTGGAATGGTTAATTCCTACAGTGTCCTTGTACAAACACAGTGTCCCATGCTACCAGGAATGACCCAGTTGCTGACATGAATATGATAAAAGTGCCTTGCCACCTCTTGGCCTATGATTGATGCAACCAGCAAGTGAGAGAATACATAAAGCAAAAGAAAACAAATGAAAATTAGCAAAATATCTAGAGAAGCAAAGCTGACGCCTAAACTGAGAAGTAACTTTTCAAGAGGCTGCACTGGGAAAGGGAATATTAAGTGTCTGAGAGAGGAAATTTGGTGAGCACAGCCTCAGGTATCAGAGTGTGTTAGAGGCTGCAATGCCACGATGGGATAATGAGAGAGAAGAATGCAAAAGCTGAGGGTAGGAGAGGGAGCCAGGTGGCATCTCAGGTATTAAGAAACAGTAAGAGAAGGCACAGTCCAGTTCTGCTTTGGACTAGCTCCTTTAAAAAGAAAAGAAAACAATTATGGCCTGTATCATGGCCTCTTTCTCCCAATGCAAGTCCTGGAGATGGAGGGTCCCTGGGGCAAGGGGCAAAAGCCAAGGAAGCATGTAACCCTCTTCCCTGGGTTACATGGCCAGTTGGCTGCTGCAGCACTGTGCCTCTCCACCCTCACCCTTCACAGGGGCTTGCACTGGGGAAACTGCCTTCCTGATTTAGATACCTGTATTTCTCTGTCTGGATAGAGAAAACAAGGGAGCTTGTAATGCAAAAGCCCTTAAGAGAGCTGCACTCTTACACTAGGCTGCACTTGCATGATAGTTTTAAAGATGCTACCATGTGGCAGCCCTGAAGTGACCTTTTAATTCTGCATCCCTCTGTTTCATTACTTTTATATATATATATGTATATATATAGATTGTATGTGCTCTGACATCTCAGTGCAAATCCTTTCTCCTTCCAATTGTCTTGTGCCTGCCCCTACCCACCCCCAGTGCTGTCTCTCCCCAAGGTGGGATTTCACTGTGCATGCACAACTGCAAACCCTCCCCTGTGGAGCCAGAGCCACCCAGCAGGAGAGGTCACACTTATACAAGTGCTCAGCTAAAAATAAAGCAATAAATAATAATATTAACAACAAGTTTTGGCCTTGCACCAGTGCCCACCATAGATCACAAGCTCATCTTTCCTGCAGCCTGGTGCAGGAGCTGGCCTGGGACACAGGTCCTTGCCACCGAGCCCAGCAGTCATCTCATGGCAGTGGCAGTGCCCAAGTCCTGTCCTCCCACCTCAGCAGTTACCTCCAGGGGTACATCCTGCCTGCAAGCCCCTGGGCTGGTTGCTGGCAAGCTGTGGGCAGGAGGGAAGGGAGGAAGATAAGAGCCAGGGAGCAGCTTCTTCCTGCAGCCCCCAGAGCAGCTCCACCCCCCTTGTTGCCACCACCCCGCTGCAGCATCACCTAGGCCTCAAATGCCCCTTGCCCAAGGGGTCAACAGCCCCCTCCCACTGAACATGTGGAGATGCCAGGCAGAGGGAGCTGAGTGGGGAGGGGACAGCTCAAATGACACACTCTCCACCAGTGTCATGTCACTCTTTTCCCCTGCCTGTGCTGGAAGCATCACTGGCACAGTGGAGCACTGGGCTCTGCTACACCTTGGGCACCAGTGACAAAAGCGGACTTGGCAGGATGTGTTGGGGCTATGGCAGGTGCCACTGTGAGCAGCTCAGTGGGTGTAGCACAGACACAGGCCCCCATGCTTGGCCCCATGTCCCTGGCAGCTGCCTGCTTGGGGCAGGTGAGATGGATATGGCTGCTTTAATTTTGGTTCCTTGTGGTTCTGCTGCCTTTGGCTTTCACCCTGACTAACAGGGACCTACAGGGGAGAAATTAAGCCCAGCTGATCATCATTTTCCCCTTCTGTAGGCTGGATACCACCAGGCTTTCCCAGGCTGATCCCTGGCAATGTCCAGGTATGAATCTGCACCCCCAGGAGATGCCACAAGACCTTGCTCTCCATTTTAGATATCACTTTCCTGTGGGTTTTGCTAGGGCCACCCCAGCAAAACTGCTGCTGAGGATGAGTTTCCCCTCTTCATGAGCCACATGGATGTTGACAGCATTACACACAACCTGTATTGCAAATACACTTATTTGTGGGCCCAGCCTCCCTCTCATCAGGTACTAATGAGGTTTTTGTATACAGCCGCAGTGCCTTGGGTGGCAGATGGTGCTGGGTTAGATTTGGATTATTCCTGTTCTGCTGGTTTGTCACTCAAATGTGCCAACTCATGTACAGCTTGGCTGTGCTTGTTGTGGGAGCCCTGTCAAGGACCCTTTCAAAACACACCTGCCTGGGTGTTTGCTGGGAGCTTTGTCTAAAATGGAGAGCAAGGTCTTGTAGCCCTGAAAATAATTATTTGGTGCAACTGCTTCTTGGCTGTTAAGGCACTTGGAAAATATTGATTTTCATTTCTGCTAAAATAAATGGGTTTTATTGTACCTTGTGATTTCCTTGCCAGTGTAATGAGTGGGCCACCAGCACCATGCCCAGCTCTGGGGCCAGAGCAAGCCGTGCACATCCATTCCCGCTGCTGGCAAACAGTGCATGGGCAGAGCACAAAACTGTAGGTCCTACAGAAACACACTGGGATCTTTTGGGTTGGAGTTCTATACACATGCTAGAGAATTCTGACTCTTCTTTCTCTTTTGTCTTTAAAAAGAAAAGAAAATATCATCTCATAGCAGCCTGCTTGAAGTGTGGCTGAACAAGCCTTCAACACAACCTTGCTTTGCTGCTCCGTAAGAAAACACCCAGAGCACAAGAGGAAGCTGACCTGTCCACAGCAGCACTGTGGCTGCCCCTCAGTTGGCTTTATGTTCTAGTGCAGTGACACTTCGCCTGGTGTTGGGGAAAGCTGGGCAGGAGGTGCTGGGCTGGGGCCAAGTCAGGGCACAGTGGGTAGGAAAGCCCCAGGACACCAGGCTGTTGGGCAGCTGCATGGCCCTGCTGGCTGCACTGCGAGGGGCAGCACCCCCAAACAGCTGCCAGGCAGCAGATGTCTCAGGGCATGCCAACAGGCACTGCGCTGTCCCCTCGTCTTCGCAGGGGGACCATCCCCACGTCACATTAAATATCTGCTTGCTCATTATGCTGCTCAATGGATTCATCAGATTCTTGCGGCAGAGTCCTCTGACTGCTGCTGCTACTGACTAGGAGAAGTGCTTAATCAGTCTCACAGACTTCATCTATCCCAGAGCCACTGCACATGACAATTAATTATTATTTAAATTGAGGTAACACATACAGGCATCCATCTTGTAAACAGCACATAAACATAGTATTTCCCCAGCTGAGCAAACAATAAGGATATTTGAACTACACATTCTATTTTTTTCAGGGCCAATTAAAACTGTGCTGTAAGCTGGTGGGTGCCCTCCAGGACCTGGAAACCCCTGTGGATGGCCCATACTTATCCTGCCCTGAGGCTGTCCTTTGCTTTTTATTTTGCTTCCAGCTTGAATATTGATGGTTAAATACATGAGAGGTTTGGCTCCTACAGGGTGCTATTCAAACAGGCACAGCATGATGTGAGAGACACAGGTCCAGATTCTTGGAAGTTCTAAGTCCCTCTGAAATGCTTTAAATAGGCCATCCCTCACCATCCTGTTTCCCTCCCTGTGCCCTCTAGTAATGATGTCTTGTACAAATACCACCCTTGCTCTCCAAGCTCCTGCTCTGTCTCTCTCTGCTGAGCTGACAAAAACAAAGGGCAGGTCTTGTGCAGGTCCCTGGGAAGTCATAGCTCCTGTTCACTGAAATCCACACCAGCAGACTCACCATAAATCATCGTTACACTGAGATGCTAATGCCTATGCTAGGGTTGGAGTGGGGATCTAAGTACCTGGGGCCTCAGAACCACTGGTGATCTCCCAGGCCGATCCCCTCTCCTTTCCTCCATCCACCTCTGATCTGAAAGTCCCATTGTGGCTCCTGCCACTGCAGCTCACAGTCATTTCAGGATAAGCATCTATTTGTTATCATTCATTCCAGGTTGCTCACTCAGAGGGAGGACAAACAACTTCCGCATCAAGAGATAGCTGCTGCTGGGGTCACATGCCTTACAAGGCCTTCCATGATAGAAACCAGAAATTCATTTGGGACTGCTTGACTTTGATTGCATAAGTCACCTCCACTTTAAAAACAAGCAAATATGTCCATTTAAAAGGAAACATTTCCTAAAGACATTCATAAAGCAGCCTGTAGCTGGAATAAAGCAAGGTACCAATGCTCCAGGGCCCTAGAAAGTATCCCTGGTCGCTCTATTTGTATTATAATCAGTCCACTCAAGTATCAGAAGTTTTGCAGGCTGAGTATCAAGATAAGTGGAGCTCCTGATTGTGTGTGGAGGTAAACTTCAGACATATGTCAAGCACTGTCTCCATGGGAATTCTGTAGACTGCACAGCAACAGCCTCTGCCTCCCACATGGGAGCCAGCCCATTCCCCCATTCACTTCCTGCGCTGGCACAGCCACAGAGACCAGGCAGGAGAATGTCAAACAGGGCTGCAGGCTGCCATGCTGGGCACTACAACATGCCCTGAGAGTCCTAATGTGCACAGCCATATGGTACTATTGGGAAAAGAATCTGCTGGCCCCAAACATGCTAGAACTTAATCAAAGCCAAATCAGATGCACAGGGCTGCATTAACCAGCCTGTATAGATTAAATATATCCCATCACACTGCAGTCTCCATAGGAAAGTTGGCAATTCTTTTTACTCCTACACAGGCAAAGTCAGAAGGACCCACAGTAAATGCACCTGATTTGCTCCAGCGTAAGTAAAACCAGCCAGGTATAGTCCCATAGCTTGAGAATTAGAAAATATTTCAGTGTCCAGAGCTTTCTTCTGTCCATGGGAGAAAACAAGGTGCAGAGTTGTGCAGCTGTGGTGCAGCACTGTTTGAAACAGCTGCTGGCCCCACTCCATCCCTGGCCATCGCCGGGGCACACAGGAGAGAGCTGCTTCCCTTGGCAGCACTGAGCAAGAGGCTCTGTGCCCCAGCTCCCTGAGCTCCTAGGGACCACTGCTCCCACCTGCTTACTTGTCTCCTCTGCCTGGCTTTGTGACAGTATCTTCTGCTTCCCAGTAGCATCCAATATATTCCCAATGTATGTGAGGAAATCCTGTGACTGCTTCTCCACGTTAGTCTGCATGTTGAGAAAGGCCTTTATTCTCATAGAATCACAGAACAGTTTGGGTTGGAAAGTCATCTAGTCCAACCCTCCACAATGAGCAGGGATGTGTTGCTATATGATGCTCTGTTTTATTGCTGCCCATCTTAGCTGAATAAAGGTGTCCTGTACAATTGCAGGCTGAAGCCCCAGCAGGGATGGCTCTGGTGCAAACATGGACCAAAGGCTAAAGTCCTTATCCAGGTACAGCCAGGGCTTTGATCCCAGCAGGAATTTTTCCAAGCATCTACCAAGTTTCATTGATCATTCCCAGTGAAGCTCTGCAGGTACTTCACATCGGGATAAACCTAAATTGAAAACACATGTAGAACTCCAGTGTTGAGACTGAGGAGAAAATCAAACTGGGAAGGGAAGTGCAAAAGGGGGCAGACAGTAATAAGTGCAGACAGCTGTTGTCATGATGAATCCCACATGCCTGTAATGAGATGGTCTTCAGGTCATTGCCTACTCATGCTTTTATATAATGGTGGAAACAAGAGGAGGCTGAGTTGAGGGAATCTGGAGGAGGTATGTTTTCTACTCTTGATCTACTTGGGAACACAGACAAGATTCCTTCTTTTTCAAACAATGACAAATAACTTCATCCCAGTGTGATTATAGAAAGCTGTATCTTACCCTACACCAAGACGAGGCTAGCACAGTGTGCTTGCTACATGGCCTCTGGCTATTGAGCCAGGCACTCTGGGATCTTGGAAAGCCACATTGTGGGAAGCTCACACCCACTCTGGAAAGATATGTCAGACTCTGAGATGGAACTTCCATGTTTAGTTTCACTATTTTCAAGGCTGTTGCTGCAAGTAGATTACTTGTGCTTGTAACTGGCCACCATCCAGTAGCTCTGAGGTACTGTGAATGGGGACAGGGCCATTGAAATGAGATTGCTAATTACAGCTGCTGGTTAATGCCATGGCCTCTCGAGTTACTCATTTTAAACAACACTGAGTGTGAAAATTACACTTCTGCCTATGAGAGACCCACAAAGCCACAGGCATCTCCTGTAAGAATCAGCTGTGTAGCCCAGGAAAGCTGATTTTAAAGTGACACAGTTGATTCAGGAGCCTTAGAGCTCTGTATCTGCATTCCAGAAACAGCTTCTGAGATGGACCAGGCCATTCTGCAGGAGCCTGTGTCCTTTCAAGACCTTCCACTTGTTCTTGAGGCTCATTTAAAGGAAAAAAAATATGGGAAAACACCTTATGGTTGCAAAGATATCTCCAAAACAGTGTGATCAATCACATGGGTGCACACATGGCAAGTATCAGCTTGTATACAAGTGACCTGACCAGTTTCCCTCATGCTGGTCAACACTCTGTCCCTGATTATTTTTCCACGCTATTAGTAGGTAAGGAGGACAAATGTTTTAACCTTGGTGTTAAATGGTATTTTCTCTCCTACAGCTTGTTAGAACTTGGGTTAATCTGTTTCAAGTGTTGTCATCCAGGTCTTTTCTGTGGTGCTGGGGAACAGAATGCTGGTGGTGAGAGCAGGAACCGGTGCCTGAAAGCACAGCCCAGTGGCCACCCCAAAACACCCAGAGCTGGGACTGCCCTGTGGCACGATGGGAGCTGAACTGCTGCAGCAACCTGTGTCGTGTTAAGTCACATTTCAGACTCTGGTTGGCAGCTGTGAGGAATAAAATCACTTAATTTTATGGTGAAAGCTCCTTTGCTGGTGCTCTCCGGAGCTGGGTTAGCAATGCTGCATACACAAGTGCATACACATACATGTACTTACCACCAGTCTTCTCTTTTTTACAGTGTAAGCCCATCTGTACAGATAGGATGAACTGAATGGTACATGAATACCTGACCTCCAGGCAAGATAACCTGAGCCTCCGAGGTGTTAACCACAGCTTGACAACTCCTTTGATGTTAATTCCCTCCCTTATTTCTCAATAGTCCCCATGGGTTTTGTTTTATTAAACAATTAGAGGTTTTTCTTGTTAAACTGCAGATCTTGGATACAGTAACTCTGTGGTTATTTTCTTTTGCGTGTAACACTTCTGCAACTTAATGCTTCCAGCCTTCTTTCTCCCTCTCTGTTCCCTAGTGACTCATCTAAGCAGGTATTTTCTAACCAACCTATGCAGCCTCCTAAGAGACAATGTTCTTTCCAGGTATCAGCTGAAAAGTGCAACTGCTCAGAATAGAGCAGAAATGGAAAGGCATTATGTCAGTCTGCAATGAGTAATTCAGTTCTGTGCAAAGCAGGGTTGTTTTTGTCACAAGAAAAAAAAAGGGTGAAAAGATCTTAAAGGCAAGATACCTTCACAGCAAGTTATACAATCCTCCATTTAATTCACTTCTCAGGTGGAGTCACAAGCAGCTCTTAGTCTCCAATACTTTGCAGTGGTAAAACAATAAGTATCCTTAACTCCTGTGTCATTCTGCCTGTCCTGAACATCCTAGGCTTATTGTTTTAAAGAAACAGGTGTGGGGGGGTGGGCTTGAAATGCCATTTCCACATGGTTAAGACCACATATAAAGTTGTCTTCTTGAGAGACCACACAGATGTAAAGTACAGCCTTCTGCTTTTAGATATCATATCAAAAGAGGATCTAAAATGCTGTTCTGGTGTCCAAGTTCCAGCAAAAGTGCTGCCTGTCTGCACCACCCACAGCAGCAGTCACAGAGAGGCCTCATGCAGACTTCTTCTTGGGTTTGAAGCTTTTTTCTCTAGGATGACATGATCCAAAGTAGCCAAATTCCGATTATTTCATAGTACGTACTAACACGGAACAGGAAGACCAGACCAGTCTCAAGTCCAGGTTTGCTTGTCTCTGCTCATGTAGAAATAAAAATTACTACTAAACCATGAGGTTTTGTTGCATGGGTAAATCCTGATAGTGAACAACCACCAGTGCTGAGGTCCCAGCCAAAAAAATGAGCTCACATATTGATTTATGGCACCTAAATTAAGATGACTTAGATGATGAAAGCACTTGTATTATTTGCCTGTCCATCCAGTGCTGTCTTGCTTTTTTATTTCTTTATTATGGGGAAAGATTGTAAAGGCTCCCCAAGTAGAGAAAATTATATCTCTTATTTCCTAATGACATTCAGAATTAAGATTTTCTCATAGTTGCAGTGTCCAAACCCTGAATTAAGACTATGCAAGAATGTTCCCAGCGTGGCAGAGGAAGGCTCTGCAAAGGGGGTAATCCTGACGCAACTAACCATCTTAGTGGAGTTCAACACACTTGCTCTGGAGGTGCCTGGCAGCTGGATCCAGTCCATGCAGCTGTGGTCTGTCTTAAATACCAGGCAACTTTCCTGCCTCGTTCACCATCCTAATGAACATCACACTTTCTGGGAAAAATTACTTCAGCTCTCTGAAGATGCAGGGGAGCTGTGAAAAACTTGAATAAGGCTCTTACATTCTTCAGAGCTCTGAAGAGAGGGAAGATTTCCAGCTCCCTGACTAGCAGCTCTCTTGCTGAGATGATATTTGGCACTTTCTCCTCCTATTTTTGACGAGAGGCAGCCAAGGATGAACCAGCCTGCTTCTGCTCATGCATCAGAGATGTGTTCGCACACTCACACACGCACACACACTTGCACGCTCCACCACGGTTTCCCTTCCCCCAGCTCCTCCTGGTGCCTTCCCTGTATGTGGCAAGAGAATAAAATGAACAACTGCTGCTGCCAGAGCCAAAATAAAGCAAGAGCACAGAAAGGGACAGAGCAGAGAGAACAGAGGCAACAAAGGCACAGCAAATCTATGAAATCAGGCCAGGTGAGGGGAAGGAGTGCAGCCAACTTGATCACGTTAGTCATTTTGGCTCCCAGTGCAACAGCGTACCTGTGCTGGGGGCTCAGCAAACAGGGCAGAGGAAGATAAAAACCTTGCCCTGAAACTGCATAGACCTGAGAGGGGCTTTGGCTTTGCCATGCCCGGCCACCATCACCACGTGTCCCATTTTTGGCCGTGTTACCCCAAAGCCACCCCACCAGTGATGCTCTCTGTGCAGCTCCTTGTTGGCCAGCCCTGTGGTCAGTTCCACACCACAGCCCAGCTCTGTTGGGGAGCTGAGGCCCTACTGGGTCAGAGTGGCTTCCAGGCTGCTCATGGCTAGCACCCATCAACCTGTTACCACCCAGGCAGAGAAATCAATTGCTTTGAATGGGACCACAGGCTTCAGTGAGCTTCAGGTTTTCTTTCTGAGTATGTTTCACTTGGCCATAGGTTGTGCCAGCTCTTTGGGGTAAGAAGAAATCCACCTCCATTTCTTTCAAAGGCAGGTCTGATCAAGAAAATACAAAAGACAAAGTTGGAAAGGACCTTAAGGGGTCTTTTGTCCAGTAACTTGTTCTAGTAGAACAGCCACTAAGTCTTTAAGGTCCCTTCCAATCCAAGCCATTCTATGATTTTATGATTAAGAAGCCCCTTGCTTAGGCAAGCAGTCCTCCTCCGGAAACTCTTGATCTGACTGCCCATGTCTGATGTTCCTCAGCTCTCCGTGTTTTCTCTAAAAGTTAGACATATTCTTTGCACCTTTTTCCCACTGGATTCCAAGCAATTCCTTAAACAACCCCAAATTTGCTCTCCTGAAGTAGAGAGTCCTGAATCTGCAGCTTGCCTGCCCAGTCTTTGTCCAGGGTTTGCACACAATCACCTCAGGATAAGAAGGTGGCCCCATGGTCTCAGCTGTCAGCTCATACACCGTTAATGATTTTCATTCCAGTTTTCATTGCTCATGGAGTTTAGATGCAGACTTGCAGTAATTTTTGGCATTTCAGTGCTAGGAGAAGAGATGTCTTTCCGAGCATTTCTTAATGCACTCACAAGTGACTGTGTCATGCTTTGCCTCATCCATGTAACAGAGACCAAGCACCCAGAGGTATAACACTAGCAGCTCCTATGGAATGTTAAAGATTGGGTAAGAAAATAAACCATTATTACAAAGGGTTTGAAAAAAGGTGCTTCAGCGCTCCTCACCAGGATAGATGATGGGGCCAGGGCCTGAGGACAACAGCAGTTCTGCTCTCCCCATAGTTTGAAAGGAAAATAAAGTTCCAGCATATTTTTCTCACTAGACTTCTCTGCCCTAGGAGGAAGAAGCATTTACGTTACAGTAATCCCACACTACCTGTGTCCAGTTTTGCACCTTTCCTTTTGCTACTTGCTTGTCCCATCCAGTCCTCGAGGATCTCACTCTGCTGGTTTCTGTTGTCAGAAGGCTCTGCTGCTGCAAGGTGCCAAGTGTGAGTCTGACTCAGAATCCAGGGCCTGCACAGTCTCCTCTGACTTCTCTTTGAATCAACACACCTTGTCCTTCCTCAGCCTTCTCCTTGCAAGCAGGACACAGTGGTGATTGTGTGTACAATTGCAGTGCCCTCCCACTGGGCTGCATCATCTTTGCTGCCTGCCCTGGCAGGGATCACTTTTGATGTAACTGCTTCTGGCTGCATTTATGCCAGAGTAAATGTGGGCCGTAATTAACCTATTTTCTATTATGTAACTAGATACACCCATGAACAAGAAATAAGTTGGGTTTTATCCAGACCTCGTGCCTAAGAGCTTTGCCTCAAACTGCTCTCACAGATCTCCAGGGAGAGAGCTTTTGGTGGTGCTCCTGTCTCTGGCTCACAAGGTACTGCTGTTGGAGGACGAGCCCTCACCTAGAAACCAAACTCTGCAAGTCTGTGCAATCAATTGACCTAAATGTCTCCTGGCGTTTGCTAAGGCAGGTGACTAGACCTGGGGGGCTGCAGCTGACAACCATTCACCCTGGAGACTAATAGCTGGGGACAGCATGTGTGAAAGCCTGTGAGACTTCCCCATGGACATCCACTGCAGCATAAATGAAAAGAGAAGGAGGTGATGAAAGGTGTCAGAAAGACAGGCAGCCTTCTGCCTCACAGGGAAATGGTATCTGCTGGGAGGCTGGCACTGCCCGGGGCAAGGGGAGATAGCTTCGTCTGAGAAACCTTCCAAACAGGCTGGCCCCACGAACCTGCCTTGAGGTGGAGAGGTACGTGCCTGAGCACCAGGCACAAACATGCCCATTTTTCTTTTCATGCTTGTTAGACCAGTGAGTGCTTGATTTCACCATGTAAAATGGAAACTTGGGAGCACTGACTCGCCCTCCACTGGAAAAGCTGATAGCCCAGTCAGCAATGGGCTCTTGTAGGAATTGGAGATTCAAATCTCCTCCAAGAGGGGCTTGCACTCTGTTGGAAAAGGATTGGAGAGGCACCATTTCCCTTCTGAAAGACATAGTACTTCCTCTTGTCTACTATTGGAAGAAAGGTTTTGGCACCTAACTTCAAGGGGAAGAAGGAGATAAGGGCATTGAATCCTGAATGCAAGCTCATATATTCCTCAAATCTTGATGATGGGCAGGGACCAGTCCCAGGAGCTCTCACCTGTTTCCTGCTGGCCACCTTTGGGGGGTTCCTGCTTGGCACACTTGTTCTGTGGATCCTGCCTGGAGGACCCTCCTTTCCTGCATGCCTCCAGGTGGTCTGTACTGCCTATGTTAGAGAGTCCTATAAGAGCACAGTGCCCAGTCTTGGCTGCAGCTGACATTGGAGCTCCATGGGCTGCCACCAAGACTCTCCACAGCTTCCAAGCCAGAGGAAAGGGGCTGTTGGTACCTTCACCCAAATGAGCACAGGCAACCAGCAAGGCAAAGTAAATGCTGTTCCATTTAGCCTGCTGGGGTCTGTTCCCTGTGCCCTACAAAACCCCACACAACTCTACACTACATGTGCCAAGTCGGAGGGTTGGTGCTCCAAGCTGAGTCCTGCAGAGGCAATCACCTGATGCAGGAGCTGCCAGCACAAAAGAAGGTGAGGAGGAAAAGCACATAATTGTACAGAAGTACTGTTAAGTTCAGGATGTGGGATTTCAGTTTTTACACCCATCTCCAGACTGGGAGCGTGGTGCTCATAGCATTAAGGGCCTCATCCACATTTCCCCTGCTTTTTTTTTGACAGTGAAATATGAGCATCATGATTATCACCAATAGTTGCTTGTTATGCTGGAATTATGGGCCTCCATGTTTTCTGTGCAGGATACCTGGCTCAGACCAGCTCAGGTAATTTGTCAGGAAGGATGCCACATCCCCTTTGCAGCTGAGCCTGCACCACCACCTCTAGCCTTGACCTGGGATTCTGCATTGCTGCCAGGCCTGCAGGGAGCTCATTTTCTCCTCCTTCAAAGGCAGCCTTTTCAAGCCCGCTGACCACCTAGGGACTGAAATGTCACCATTTTTCCTCATGCTAATCCTGATGTTTGCACTGAATTTCAGCTGGGTGATCGTCAGTCCTTCTGTAGTTCCACCAGCACAGCTGAGCTCACTCATGAGCTGAGCTGTAGTACTGCTGGGTTGCAAGAAGGGACTTGTATCCCTTGGCTCTCAGCTAGGTTTCTGGAGATGTAGTTTTCCCTCCTGTCTTTGCTGCACAACATTAAGCAATGATCTGCAGTTTTTCAAGCAGCCAGAATTCACCTGCAAAGCTTGGTCTTCAAGGCATGCAGGTCTTGATAATGAATCATGATAAAGGGGCAGATTCTAGTAGGAGATTTTAGATAGATAGATAGATAGATAGATAGATAGATAGATAGATAGATAGATAGATAGATAGATAGATTTTGCTGGCCAGAGAATTTTTATCTTAAAACGGTCTGGCTCTCTGCTCTTGGTTTTCTCTCTGGTTAATCCTATACAGAAAGATTTGCACTCAGAAAATAAAGTATTAACTGGTCAAAAATACAAGTTTAGGCTTTGTTGATTTGAATGCTAGTCTCAGGCTTTCCTGAATGTAATTGTTATTTGTAAGTGTTCTCAAACACTTCAGAAAAAAATACATTTTTATTCTGTGGGTTGTCTGCAAATGTTCATTTTGACAAGTTGCTGTCTGTTACTGGTATTGGACTCGTCACACAGTGTATCTTATGTTCCCTAACTGGATGACAAGCTTGTAAAACAGAAGAATAGCAAGTGACAGATACTAGCATGATTTCTGGTTATTTTTTATAGTTCCTGATTTCATGGGCACTGGAAGCTCTACCAATATCATGAACAAGATATTAGGAATGAGGAGTTTATTGGAAAATATGCCAGCACTGTCAACCTTTGTAGAAAATTAAAGGAGTCATGATGAATCAGGTAGCTTCCCTTCATACAATGGCGTTCAGTTATCAAGAAGTACAAGGAAAGGTTTATAGGAAATAATTGATAAGACACAGTAAGGTTTGCTATGTGAAAGACTTCTCTAAGAACTCCTGGCACATCAGAGAAAATGTTTCACAGATGTTTCACTCTTATTGAAACACAGGGGAGAAAAAAGGGAAATATCCTTGGAACTCAAAACAACCTAGCAGCACAGACACTAATAATTTTTTTCCCCTCTTAAGATGTTCTCCATGCCACTCTTTCCACTCTAATGAGTTCAACATAGTTTCAAGCTAGAACAACAATCATACAGAAGCACCTTGTTCTCAGGAACGTCTCCCAAATGTGTACACAGCAAGCACCTTGTGTCCCAATCAATTCTTGCACAGAACTGCAATAATTAACTATCTAATTCCTGGATTATAGCTCAGTGTAGTTCACTGGTCTGACAAACCTATGCCCTCCATCAATCAAACAAGTTACTTAAATTAACTGTAAGAGTTGTAGAGTTAGTAGAATTTTAATTGATTTTTAAAAGTATATTTCTGAATAAAACTCATATGTAAAATATTAATGTTTAGCTAAAAGAATTGTAATTTGTTCCAAAGAGAAATTGCAATATGGGGTATGTGACTTTGGTAGCTCTCTTCAACCACATGAAATTTAGCTTGGTAGGATATTCCCCTAGAGCATCCTTTGAGTTATTGCCCAGACTGTTTTTCTCTGCTCAAAACTTCATATTCTAACCTGTCAAAATTATGGAAGTGGATTTTGAAGCTGAAATGTGCCCTTCAAGTCAACACATGAGTATGTCCAAACTGAGGGGTGGATGCTAAAGAAAAATGTCCATTTCAGGCCCGTTTTTCTTAAAGCACCTTGAAAAGAAAACAGTTCTCCTTCAGAGGCTTTGGATTATGGCAGAGTGATGTGAACCTCTGGCTGGTATCAGCTGGTCCAAAAAGTATGATATTGTGCAACAACCTGTGTGGTAGTAACAGCTTTGGCCTGGACTAGGGGATCAGAATAAGAACACTATTACCACAGTTGGAAGACCATGTCCATATTATCCACACTGAGTGAGAAACAGTCTTCCTGTCATCGATGCAACTAGGCTTCCTGGAACTCTGACTTTATGCCTTTTGGTGATTTATGGAAGATGAAGCTCAGGTAAGAATATCCACAGATGTCAAAAAAGGTATTAAGTAAGTTTGTGACCACAGAGGTGAAGAGCTTTGCTGGACCTAGAACAATCTGTCTGAAGGGCAACACAAGGCACAGGAAATGCAATATAATTAGATAAATGCAAGAAAGTATCTGCTAAAAGGAAAAAAATCTACCCATTGTAGAGTCCCAAACAAACCCATTGACTCTGTAAAGGTATGTGGGCATAATGCTGGCTTTAGGCAGGGCCACATGAAGTAGCACATAAATGAAATGGGACAGTCTGCATACAAACAGGTCATGGTTCACATACCACACCTCCCCTGCCAGCCCACTGAACATGATGGGAACCAAGATGAAGAAAGCACCATGGGCCCAACAAGGTCTTCCTCTCTCTGCTTGGCAGACATCAGCAATTTAGAAAGGATTTACGAGGCTCCAGAAAAGAGCAGGTCTCCCCTGCAAGTGATTTCAGCTTAACAAACACTTCCACAGGCAACTCTCAAAGATGAACAGCACAGGCTTAGAGAAGTGAAAGGATTCAAATTTGTGTATGAAATGTGAACAGAAGTCAAATGAAAAAAGAGGCTCCCCAAGGAATTAGTTCAGTCTTGGTACTATCATTTAATTCAAATCTCATTAATCACTATGCCAACCATCCAGGTTTAAAGGCAGAATTACCCATTTCTGATGGAGGATAGTAACTGAGAAACTGCAATTGTCATGCCTTCTCTGCAGAGGAAAGACAGAAGGGCCTGAACAGCACAAGAGTTAAGGTGGTTCTGTACCTCATTCCAGCAACTAGTGCTACCTTTATCTGCCCATATATTCAACAGGGAAAGACAAAGATGTTATTCTTCCCTTGCCACCACCAGAGACAGGGTGGAGTTAAACACCCATCAGCAGAGGCAAAATTCACCTAACAGCAGCCAGGGAGAAGCTGGGCGGGTGCTGTGTGTCGGCTGTCTCCCATCTCCTCTGCAATCAATGGAGAGAGATCAGGTACTCTCACGGATGACTCACCACCTCCTAGGAGAGGTGTCTAGAGTAGGTGGGATGACTCATCCTTGGGGTGGTCCTCTCCACAGATGTTCACAAGATCCTAGCTCACAACATAAATTACATGCTCGTCCTTCAGTCCTGTCTTGCATGATATTACTTCCTCTGTTGTCTCGCACATAGTTAGGACTTCTGGAGGAATGCACAACCTTGTCTGGGACTCGATGCCATTACTTAAGGCCATGTGTATGCAGGAGGCTAGGATTCTAAAACAGTTTTCACAACTTCAGACACCTTGTCCTTCAATTATATTACATCTCAGGCCTTTTCTTTCATATTGGGCCAAGTAGTGTAAAGGTCAGCGTGAGAGCAAGGCTCAGACTCTGGCAGGTGAATCGTGTGGGCAGCAGTACACTGGTCATCATGTTCTAACCAACAGTGCAGAACATTTTATCACTAAGGTGGTAAAACATATGGGACATTGAACACAGAACAATTTGACATCCTCTTCTGTGTTTGCCATCTTCCCCATGAATCCACAGCATCATTAGTGTACATGCTGAGGAGCGGATTGTCAGAAAGACTGTAGTCTTATTTAAGAGCTTGTTATGTAAAGACTAATACTGAATAAATTAGAATAGCTTAATAAGTAGCTATAGTGTAAGAATTTTGTTTTTCTTGTAATATTAGAACCAAGGAAAAAGTTCTTATGTTAGGTCAGATGCAGAGAGAAAACCAGTAATCATCTGGAATCTGCACCAGCATAGTACGCCTGGGCACCTGTCAGGCAGATGTCTCCTCTCTGCTTGAAGACTGGCAGAACTGCCTGCAGAGGACCCAGAAAACAAAAAGCATGACTCAGAAACAGTACTAAGATTTCCTTTTGGGGAAACCCAGAGATCTGCCAGTGCGACATCTGGGATGCCACCTCTACTCTCTGGCCTTTTGGTGTTAACACATGTCTGAATCAAAAGTGTCAAGTCCTCCTGAAGGCAAAGAAAAAAGTTTGACTTCATCATTTATGGAGTCAGGCCACAAGGACAGGATCCAGAAGTCTTGCTTTGCATCCAGATGTGTTTTTTGTCGATATCTTCCCTAAGGGGATAAACATTTTCCTGTCTGTCAGACTGTGGTTATGTTCAATGCTTTAAAACCATGTCTCATAATGAGCACCACTGAGCCAGCTCTGTACAACAGATGGCTTCAGAACATGAGTGCCCTGAGAAATCCAGGGGACAGTCCTGAGCTGTGCTTTTACGTTATCTGCTTTCAGCTGACACTGGGAAACCCAATACATCACTTTGACACTGAGGGTGCTAAGCCTCCACCAGCATAACACCCCAGCAGAGATCCTGCCTTCTGAAGTGCACAGTTTTGAAGTGTGATTTCACTTCTTGTACACGCAGTAGTAGTTTTTCATCTCTAAGTATAACTTTTGCATCTCTTGTGACTAGCTATTTTTTTTCTTGGCACAATTCAAGATTACACTTTTTGGGCATCTTGGAAATGAAGTGGATAAAGAAGCAGATCAAATTACCTGTCTTTGAGTAGAGGACACAATATAAGCGTTGTATTTAAAAACTGTTAATAATGTTCATGGAGGGCTTGATTCCACCAAAGTTAGTCATGCTGAGTAGTTTCTTTTTCCACAACTAGCCTATTCATCTCAATTAGATTAGTCACAGCACAAGGAGAACAGAATTGGACTTTGAATAATTTCAATTAATTTTCTTCTGTAAAAAAGCACTATTAATTAATATTTCCCCTGTTTCCTCGGCATTTGGCAAATATGTTTCAACTATGCATAAATATTACTCATTTTCTACATTTTCTTCCCATAAAACATTTTTGATGGTTTTTCAAGTTCCACTTAGCTTTTTCATACAATTTTTTGTCTAAGTGTAATTCACTGCATACTCTAAACAGAAGTGCCAGCCCAGAGCAGGCATCGCTTTACGCTGCTAAACTTCAGAGTACTTGCAATTATGGCCAAATTTCTTATGCACAGAATTAGGAAGATTATTTGACTGATCTGATAAATCACTAACATTTAGTATTATCTTTTCTATGTAGGAAAATAATTAGTCCTTTAAAATATCTTAACTAGATAGGGAAATGCTGAATCCTGCATTTAATCCTCATAGTTGAACATGATGCAATTTTGTAATTGGTGAAACAAAATTCTGTTCCACTCTTCCATGCGGCATCAGGTCTTCTCTGTATAATAAGATGTCCTCTTCTGATAACCACAGTGTGTCAAATTAATTGCAGTGCCTCAGTGTGCAGGTCTCTCTAAATGCAGGTGAGGTGGATTTTATGGAGAGTCTAAAGCATCCCTATGGCCTCAGGATGAGAGGTGGTGACACCACTCTAGAAGTATAACTGAAGGAAGCAACTGTGCTTCCAGAAAGAACTGTGTAAGGTCCAGACATTGGAGGGTAGTGCACCAAGGCAGGATGGCAGGGGATATTCACCTCCAGAAGCAGGGGTGAGAATTGTTCCTTAGTTTATCTCTGCTGACCCCACATGCGAAGGGCTCAGTTTCTGTATCAGTGCTGATCATAAGTGAGGGTATAACCAGCTCCATGAAAGGTTCAGCATAAGCTTGCAGAGAGAAATGAAAGGAGAGATATCTCCCTTCAACAGCACCAGAGGGAGAATGAGGAGGTCAGGCCAGTCAGGTGAACTTTGGGATTGAGGCTCACAGCTCCAGTCTGACAGAGACGTTCCTGGACCATTTCTGCAGACAGAGATATTCCACAACTGGGTACAATGGGGAAGGGGAGGGGGCACTGGTTGTTTGTTTGATCTGCCACTGGGTAAGTGCCAGTACTCACTGGCACCTAGGCAGGTCTCTATCAGAAGTCTCTTTAGCTGATGAAAATATCTGGCTAGCTCTGCCCAGGAGAGGCTTCTGCAAGAGCCTCTGGAAACATTTGAACAACATGTTCCGCCTGCTGGCCCCCATATCCACAGGAGTTTTAGGTGGCATTTGATGAAGTCCAAGTCTGTGCTCATGTCTAGGAGCCTGTCTATGACATTCTACAAGTGAACTATAAAGGTTAGGGGAAAATCTGAAAAAGGGAGAAACTGGTTTCACTGGAGACTTAAGTCATGCCTCTTTTTAACTTCTGTGAAACTGATACCTGCTGGAAGTTTTACTATGTTGTCTTACATAACTACACCAATTCTCTCCCCTGTATCGTTGCTCCTGACAGACACACAGCCATCCCCTCCCATACAGGCAGATGATGCCTCTGAGACTAACCAGAAATCTAAGGACTCAGGTTGAGAACGACAAAGCTGACCAGTATCTCACTCCTCTTAATTTCTATGAGTATTAGGCTGTGTTATAGAGCAGGACCTTAGTTATTCTGCACACAGAGTGTAAGCAAAAGGAAAACTTGTGTTATGAATACAAAAGAGGTACCTTTGTTTCACAATGCTGCACTGGGTTATACAGATGACATTACAGTGGAGTAGCTTGGGGGAGAACAATGTTTGTCAGCACTCTTGAATATCGAAAATTTAAAATCCATGAGCAGAGAAACTAAAGAGATGATCAGACCTCTTCAACCAGTCATCCAGAATTCAGTATCAATTTGCTGCTCTACCAAACCCTGAAATGCCATCTTTAATAAATGGGGACTGATTTGCTAAGATCCGTGTTATTTGCCTCTGGGATTTATAGGGATAACAGCAAGATCAGATAGAATTAACACCTTATCCTACAATATCTCGTTTCTCTAAGAGCATCTGAAAATGCTTTACAAGTAGCAGTGATCCTTCACTGATGCATGGTATGCCGAGTACACTGTCACCTCAGAAGAAGAGATGAAGGATCCCTGTTGCTCTCCACCTTAGTAAATATAATCATAGGAAAGAAACAGGAACAACCTTCCATCACTGCTTTCCTTCATGGACATTTCTTTTGGAGTATTTTTTGTAAAATAATTAAAAATAAATGGTGCACAGGTACTATTTTTCCTTACCCATTAAAAGATCTTCCCACAGGACCAGTACTGGCATACTACAGCACTGATACTGCTTGCATTATCTCAGAAGCTGCACTTTCTATTGCTGACACTGAGCAGCTGGTCTGATTTGTTTCACATAACAAAGACAGTATAAATTAAGTTGCCATGTGAATCAAGAATGAATCCCACACACAAAGAGATATGCAATACCTTTTATTTAGCTTTGTGGATTAGAAGTGTTCACAATACTGAAACCTACCATCCTGCAGTGAGGGAAAGGTGCATATTGGGCCATTTCTCTGAACACCAAGGACATTCCTTTAGGATTTGACTTTAAGAGTAGTTGAATCCATAGAAAATACGTATTTTTATTTTTACAGCTTTAAAGAAAATTTCTGCAATATGGCAGTGTTTTTTTTTCCAACAGTGTCTTTTTTCCTATTTGGCATTCACACAAATACAGTTATAATAGGGATTAATAAATGTCCAGTTTGCTGATGGTACCCCAGGAACCTGTATTAAATTTTAATGATGCACCTTTGACAGATATCTCACTTACCTGTCAACCTGGAGGTGTAAGACTGAGGATTTCTATATTCTCACTTCACTCGTACAAGTACTGCCTTTGAAAGAAATTGTTGCTGGCTGCCGTTAGCTGAAATTTCTGAATGCCCTAGTTCCCTCCAGAGGGATGATTCCTAAAACCACTTATTTCAACGGCAGTCATCCTTCCTTCTTTAAAAACACTTTAAAAAAAAAATCAAAAACTCCCACCCAAATTCGATGTTGTTTTTATGTAGCCAGCACTTTTTTGCTGGCTCAGAAATACCTTCAAGACAAAGTTCATTTTGGCATATCCAACCAAACAAGGGTTAATGCCTCTCATGTGGGAAAATTATCAAATAGGCAGCTTCAAAGAGTCATCACATCACTGCTCTTTGCCCATTTTTGCTTTAGGAATACTGGACTTTGCCTGTCCTTCGAACTGCTGTCCAGGGTAGGCAACAGCAACCTCACAAAAGGAACAAATTCATCCTGGTTGGGCCACCTTCTCCTTTCTCTTCATTGAGCAAAACCCACTCTGAACCCATTGTAGGGACAGGCCCTTTCTCTCAGATATGTGAGCATATATCTACATCATTTCCTTTTGTGGAACAGTGCTGTCACATTTCCCTTCCTGGAAGCATTTTCCAAGTGTGCAAAGGTCCTTGCCAATGTGCAGGCCCCAGTGAGGGATATGCTTATGTCTGTGCTGTTCCAGGAGCAGCATGACAGCAGTCCTGCCCACAGCCATAACCTGCTGCACGGGTGCCCCCAGCTCCCTATGGGATCACAGGGAGCTTTCATGAAATGAAAATGCTCTCTAAATCCTGCTTATCTAGCAAGATGCACAGAGAAGGAGCCCTCTGCCCCCTCATCCTGCACAGACAGTCTGACTCACTGGACTCAGGATTCCCATCTGGATGTCTCTTTGAAAGATGGGTGCAAGCCAAGGAGTTCGTCTATTCTTAGCCTTATCTGTTATAAAGATAGCTTTCCCCATAAAAACCTCCTGTCGTTCAGCCATCTCAGAGAACACCTGCCTCTAAGCAAACACAGCATCAGTGTGAATCCTGCTCCCTGCTCATTTTAATGAGGTGTTAATATCAGAGCCTGATGGAGATTATATAAGTGCTGACATAGCTAAGGAAAACCGCGAAAGAAACAAAAATAAATGGAAGTCAAATAATTTGAACCCTGTCACCATGAAGTGCCAGCTACAGGAACGTGAATGGCACTTGGAGGCAGAAAAATCTTCTCACACCTCCTGTCCTCCAGAAATGACACCACTTGCTTGCCAGCTTCTCCAACCAACATCTTCCCACTTTCTCCAATGCTGCCTAAGGATATGGCATGTCTTAGGTGCTGTGATCCATAAACTGATGTCTCTCTGGTTCTCTGCAGCCCTGCTCCCCTTCCCCTTGTGCTCCAGATGGCTGCGGGAGCTTGGCCCCTGGCAGCCAAGCAGCAGCAGAGAGGGATGCCAGAGGGGGCAGTGTATATTAAAAAACAACACACAGCCTCTTAAACGCCGGGAACAAAATTGTGTAATAATTGGCTTGTGCGCCCATGTGATCTTAGCACTGCGAGCCAGGGTTGTCAGAGGGAACTGAAAGGAGTGAAACACCCACTAGATCCTGCTTCAGATCATCTGAAAAGCTCAGCTGTTTCCTTCGTCCTCCTCTCTTCGTGTGTTACATTTGCTAGTGGTGGTATTTCTCCCTGGGAGCTCCTGGGAGGCCAGGCTTTTTGCCAGATCTGTTTGTACACACTCCCAGGGTCGGTTTGGGTTGCTGGCCAGCTTCCCTGTGTCCTGGCTTTCCCTGCAGCTTGGATCTGAGACAGGCTCGGTCATCTTTCCAGTGGAAGGTTGGTATGGCCAGGCAGGGTCAGCCAAGCGTGGGGTGGGATGGTCCCAACTCCAAAGGGCTCTGCAGGCTGCCACCACAACAGGGTCAGGGGTGCAGGGGGCACCCTGAAGGGTGGGGTCTTGGTCCAGACAAGATGTGGAGACTGAAAAGGCCTGAAGAGAATGAGGAAAGAGAAATTTTCCTCACTTAACAGTTAAGACAGAAAAATAAAGTCTGTAAAAACAGGAAGACACCATAGCAAAGCATACTGGTGTGCTGGGAGGTTCCTATGCTGAGTTCATGAAGAACATTCAGGATCACTGAATTTCTGGTCTTTTGGCTGTCCATGACAATCACCTGAGCCTCTTCCTTTCCCACAGATGTATCTTGCAGCTTGCCCCACCTTCAGATGGGATCTCTGGGTGCAGCACTGTGTGCATCACTGTGTTACACTGTGTGGCTCACGGTGTTTCCTGCCCACATGTGCTTCCTGCGAAAGCCATGATCCATCAGAGATGCAGAGAAACAGGAGTGGCATGGGGAGCAGGAGGCTTGCATGCTGGGATGGCAGCTCCAGAACAAAGCTCTGGACTCCTCTGATGGTCAGTGGAGAGAAATCAACACATCCAGAACCTGATTCCTCATCCTTGTGCAGATGTATCAAGATAAGACAAAACACCTTTGAAGTGCCTGTTTCCCTCCGACTACAAATGGAGCCCAGTTTCCCAGCTGAGAGAAGTGACATGGAAAGCCCTGGTGTTGGATGGTATCAATCCCCCCACAGCTTTAGGCACTAGGACAATTTCCTACAAGGGCTTGATATATGGCACTTAGATGTGGACACAATTATGTGTGGAGACATTTGCATGTGTAACATTATACCAATGTGCATGAGAAACTGTCTTCAAGAGGATATAAACAGTCCTCTTAATCCAACAGTCAAATAGCTGTAATATGGCCTTTTAGCACTTAAAACTGAGTAAAACACCAGAATGAGAGTCACCAGGATAATGCCCAGAAGTAGTTTGGCAGCAGAGTGACCCCAGAGCTGCTGAGCCCCACATTGGCGGAGTGTGGAACACAGGGGGCCTCATCTAGAAGTCGTGCATGTGCCACAATTTTCTTTTCTTTTCAGTGAAAATTGCCCTTGATTAGTCATCGACCTGGTTTAGAAGTTGCACCACTACCACTCAAGCTATGAGAGGAGTACATATTTAAATATAATAGACTCTGTGATCATTTCAAAGTGGCCTAGATCTAAGCCCATGGGGGGCTATAACTAATTTGATAGAAACTGTAGCTTCTAAATAGAACCACCTGAGACCTCTCAAGAGTTCAGCTACAGGGTTCACTGTTCCAGCACAAAGTCTCAGCTGAGCTCCCCTAACTGCTTCACAGCCCTTCTCAGTAAACTGAGGCCAACCTGGGGGGCAACAGGACTCAGTTTCCTGATGGGTATCCTTGCCAATGAGAATTATGATGCAGAGGAAGGAGGAAATTGTGGTTTCAACTTCCCAAACCATTGGAAGTCTGCATTTTTGCACAGTTTTGAGTCAAAACCATATGCAGCTCCACAGTTTTGGCTGTAGTTTGCCTTGGGGTTTTTTGAGCTAACTGCAGTAGTGACTGATCCAAAAGGTAGGAGTAAGTAAAGTCACCGTATGTTTTAAACCTTCCATATTGTGCAGTATGCAAGTCCTGTTTTTAATGTCAGGAGCAGTTCCCACCTGAGCTTTTCACTTCTTCAGCATTGACTGACTCTGTAAAATCAGGACTAAATATCTGCCTTTTATCAGCAAGCACAACACTGTCAAGCAAGTAGGTTTGTGTATCTTTAGTGAATTCTGTTGCATTAGCAGGTACTACCTTCCTTCAATAGCTGGTACTCCTGTATCCTCCAGACCAGAACATCACAGTTCTATAGAGTGAACAAAACTTTGGCTGATGGTGGGTGGCACTTAAGTGCCACTGAACTAAAAGCATCAGCCTCCAGACAGCACCATAGCCAAGATTCCCTTGCCCATCTCTTATATCTGCTGAAGTGGAAATCAGCCATCACCCCAGGCCCTTTTTTCAAATTTAATTTCTTTCAAATTTCATCTGTTCCCTCTCCAAAAAAAGGTTTTAATGGAAGCTTTGTGTGGGTGTTATAGCTGCTGTATTTGCCTCCTTTCCCACTCCTGTAACATAGTAAAAACACCACAAAACCATGAAAAAAGGGAGAGTAAAATGTTAGTGGTATTCAGTTCTAGGATCATCTTTATTCACAGAATCACAGAATGTTTGGAAGGGTCCTCTGGTGATCACCTAGTCCAACACCCCTGCTAAAGCAGGTTCACCTAGAACAGGTTGCATGGGATCATGTCCAGGCAGGTTTGGAATATCTCCAGAGAAGGAGACTACACGGCCTCTCTAGGCAACCTGCTCCCCAGGTTCTCTGTCACCCTCACAGTAAAGAAGTTTTTTCCTTGTACTTGAATGGAACTTCCTGTGTTTCAGGCTGTGCTCATTGCTCCTTATTCTGTCACTGGGAACCACTGGAAAGAATCTTGCTCCGTTCTCTTGACACCTGCCCTTAAGACATTTGTATGCGTTGATAAGATCCCTTCCCAGTCACCTCTTCTCCGGGCTAACCAGGTCCAGCTCCCTCAGCCATTCCCCATACTCCGGCTCCCTCACTGTATTCACAGCCCTTCCCTGGACCTGCTCCCAGATTCCTTGCCTTTCTTCAACTGAGAGTTCAGAACTGGGTACAGCACTCCAGGTGAGGCCTCACCAGAGCAGAGGGGCAGGATTACCTCCCTTGACCTGATGGCTAAACTATTCCTGTCACCCCAGGATACCTTTGGCCTTCTTGGCCACCAGGACACACTGCTGGCTCATGGACAGCTTGTTGTCCAACAGGACCCCCAGGTCCTTCTCCACAGATTTTCTTCCCAGCAGGCCAGCCTCCCACCTATACTGGTGCATGGGGTTATTCCTTCACATCTCTCTCTCCCCAGGTGCAGGATCCTGCACTTGCCTTTACTGAACTTCAAAAGGTTCTGCCCTGCCCACCTCTCCAGCCTGTCCAGGTCTTGCTGAACAGCAGCACAACACTCTGGGGTGTCAGACACTCTTCCTAGTTTTGTACCAGCAGCAAACTTGCTGATGATACACTCTGTCCCCTTGCCCAGGTCAGTGGGAACCAGCTCAACAGGCAGGACCCAGGACTGTCCCCGAGAACACCACGAGCTACAGACCTCCAACCAGACTGTGCTGCTGATCACAACCCTCTGAGCTCTGCTGTTCAGCCAGTGCTCGATCCCCCTCACTTCCTGCACATCTAACCCACGCTTCCTGAGCTTACCTAAGGGGGTGTTATGGGAGACAGTGCCACAAGCCTTGCTGAAGTCAGGGTAGACAACATCCACTGCTTTCCCATTATCCTCCCAGCCACTCATGCCGTCACAGAAGGCAATCAGATTGGTCATGCATGATGTCCCCTTGGTGACCCCATGCTGACTATTCCTGATCACCTTCTTTTCCTCCACATGCTTAGACATGACATCCACAATGAGCTGTTCCATCAACTTTCCAGGGATTGAAGTGAGGCTGACTGGCCTGTAGTTCCCTGGGTCCTCCTTCATGCTCATTTTGAAGACTGAAGTGGTGTTGGCTATCCCCCAGTCTTCAGGCACCTCTCCTGTTCTCCATGACCTTTCAAAAAGGATGGAGAGTGGAACAGCAATAACATCTGCCACCTCCCTTAGTACCTGTGGGAACACTTATCAGGGTCCATAGATTTGTGTGTAACAACTCTGCCTAAATGACCTTTAATCCGATCCTTTTCAACCAACAGAAAGTTTTCATTTCTCCAGACATTTTCTCTTGCCTCCAGGGTCTGGGATTTCTGAGGACCACTCTTTGCAGTAATGACTGAAGCAAAGAAGGCATTTAGTGACTCCACCTCTTCTGTATCATTGTGTTATCAGTGCACCCACCTCATGCAGAAGCAGACCCACATTTTCCTGTTTTCTTTTTACTACTTATTCATTGCAGATGATACTGCAATGTGCATTCTGAATCCAGTGCTACACAACTGACCACATATTCCAGTGTAGGTTTCCAGCACAGACTCACTGGTAAAAATGTAATAAATACCAAGTGCAGCCTATTTCCTAACTAGCTTTTTTTTGCATCGTATGAAAGCAGATGTTCCCGAAAGGAACACCAGCACAGTCAGGGTTGTGGCTCACTTTACATGCAGACAGGGTTAATTTTTTCTTCTTCCTGCATTCTTTTGCACAGCCATCCTGAGGGGAAGTGTCATATTACCTCACCTCTTATTCCTAGGTTTCTAAATTGGACCTTGATTTGAATTTCCCTGGCATTAGAGAGAAATGTCATTCAGTGTTCTGGTTTGGAGCCATCCTACAATGGTAGGGTGGGAACTTCACATGAAGGGAATTTGATTTGCTTATTCCCATTCGAGCTTCTCTCATTTTACACAAATCCTGCATCTAGTCTCCCCTGCTTTGTGCAGCTGTGGAAGATACTGGGACAAACCACTTCTTTAAGAAGGAAATCAAGCATTTATTTCCCACAGGAGAATTCCTGCAGACAAAAAGACAGGGTGGTTAGCACTGCAGCCTTGTCCTGGCTTGCCTGCACATGAAAGTTATTTCAGAATAAGGCAGGCGTTGGATGGAAAGCAGGATAGGCATTCCACAATGGCTGCATGTGTTGCTGAAATCTCAGCAGAAGCAATGGGTCAAGGTAGCTGTGTGTTGATTCATTGGGACTTCCCTGTGCCTTCTTTAACTGTGTCCAACAGAAAGAAACAGACAAGGATTTTTGGAAGTTTGTGTGCAGCATAATACATACAAAAGCAGAGGTATAGTATTGCAGAATAGTCAGAATTAAATAAAAAATTCTTATTTTCCTGACTTTATAATACTAAAGCAACAACATGTCTCCAGGACTTCTTTTCAGGGTAAAATGAGAAAGCAAAGTGAAGATCCATGGAAAAATGGCCTCAGACCATTTTTCTCTTCCTGGATCTCACACCAGAGGCAGATCCGTCCTGCCTATGTCTCCTTCAGCTGCACCATGCCTGGCTCCAGCACAGCCACTGGGAAGCTCACAGTGTTCTTCACCACCTGAAAGCCACCTTGTGGCACATTACTGCTCAAAGGAGCCAGATCCCAGTCCAGAAACATCTACTCCACTTCCCACTTCAGCACAGATACAACACTCTCAAGACAAATGCTGGCATCAGTTTAGCCAGATTTCACCCAAGTATTCTACATTAACCCGAAGCCCCAGTGGCCTTTAACTGACATTTAATTTCTACCATTTCCTGAACTGTCTGGCAGTGCACCTTCAGCCTCCACCTCAATGCCTTCCTGCTGCCTGCTGCAGGACAGAAGGGGGGCAGGTAAACTGATATAAGCCCCATCTTGAGAGTGGTGAAGCACTGGAACAGAAAAGTCATGGGTGCCCCATCCCTGGGAATGTTCAAGGCATGTTGGAGGGGGCCCTGGGCACCCTGATCTAGTGGAAGGTGTCCCTGTCCACAGCCCAGGGTTTGGAACTACATGATCTTTGAGGTCCCTTCCAACCCAAACCATTCTGTGTTCTACAGTAATATGTTGGAATAAAATGTATTCAGAAGGGTGACTGCTGAAAGTAACACCACTCAGTGCATTCAGCATAAACTTATGTGTTTTTAACATCCTCTCCTCCCCTGAATGTGGTGGACTCCAAATTTTCCAGCTGGCTGAAGCAGAAGCACTTTATACTCTCCAAATCTGGGAAATATTTCCCCTGGATTTAAAAGGAGGCAGTTCTTTGTCTTCCCCAGAATATGACCAGAGACTAATGAACAAAATTGCTATACCAATAGTTTAAAGACTTTCTTTTTGACCCTGCACTGAGAAGTCCTAGGCTATGTCTTTATTTTTAATTAAAAAAATGTATTTTAATGTAGCTATATAGTCCAAATTGAAACATGTTTTCCTACTCTTTGCCACAAACTGACTGATGGACCAGGGGTTAAGTTCAATTTTTAGAGGGTCTTTCCAAAAAAATAAAAACACTTAAGCATTATTTTGAGCTTCCATGGAGAAATCTGGGAAGCTGCATTATATCACCTGGGCCTCATTGTGTGAAACATCTCCAACTGTGAGCAATAAAGTGAAAAATTTATTTGAACAGACATAACGTCTTTGGAGGGGGATGAAAGGAAAGTTTAATAAATCACATCAATTTGGTAAATCTGAACAATACTCCCCAACACCTTTCACTTGGCACATTGGCAGTAATCATAGACATCTCCTCTAGCTGGAACTGCTCTCTGCAGCAAGCAGCTCTTGCCCTCTCCCTTCCCTGCTCTCCATAGTACTCTTTCACCAGCTTAGAGAAATGCAGTCAGGGAGCACACTGATGTCTTGCTCCTGTTTTCTGCAGCAAAGGTATAATTCTTTAGTTAAACACATCAATTCTACAGAGGTAAAGCTTCAAAAACAGACATATGCATAGTGCTCTAGAGAAGAGTTACCATCTGCCTTCCCCTCTCCTCCTCCTCCTCAAAGGAAGGAAGAAAGAAATGTAGCAGAGGCTTAGCTCTTCATTACCTGCTTGCACTGACATTCATGAGATTCCCTGCAGGATTTTTCTTGCTAACCAGGCAGGATGAACACCCACAAAAATTGGCAAGGAGATGACTTTTAACTCATTTTCACAAACTGGCTCTATTTCAAGTAGACAGTGTCTCTCTGGTATCAAACCAGGAAAAAATTGGGTTTGCTTTCCTCTGAAAAAACAGGAAAGGCAAGTAGCCATCCTACTGGTTGCCTTGAATACTAACAGTGAAACAGGATGATTCAAGGATTAAAAGGAATTCAGTTTCCTCTGTCAAAGTCTGAGGATGAAGTTTCATATTGGCCTGACAATATACTTTAGCAGAGCATTGTAAAAACCTAAAGTAGAGTTTGCTTTCTGCATTGCCTGCTCCTCTGTCACCAGGCACTATTGCCCACAGCAGGGAACACTCAGATGTTAAATTCAGAGCTTGGACATTGAGTCAGGAGAGAACCGTCACAGCTACACCAGTCATTAGCGTGCAACATTACGCATCCATATGATATTTGCATCCTGGAGAAAGTTGAGTTTTGGTACAGAAGGAAAAAAGTAATATTGTAGGGATAGATTTTTTAGATGGAGAAAAGTTAAATCAGCTCCCTCAGGGGAAAAAAACCCAACAAAACCAAACCAGTAAACAACACAAAATAAACCCAACCAAACTACATTATCCAATGTACCTTGAGTAAGAAACTTTACTCTCTTGGCACAACTATACAAGGCTTGACAAGGCTTGAGATAGACTTGACAGATGACTCAGAGTTTAACAGAAACACAGAAAAGCAGTGGGTAAGAAAGTACTGTTGTAGAAGTGTGGCTGCAGAGTTACTCAGTATAGGAAAGCATGTGCATTCTCAGACAGCATACTAATCTTTAATTTAAGTAATTTGTTGTCTGGATGCTACCAAGAAGTGTTATGCCAAAAAGGTTATCCAAGATAGTTCCCTGTCTTGGAATGGTCACTTCTGAACTTGGAGTTACAACTCAGCTGATTTGAGTTTCTCAGGGCAGTCAGGTTCTGTGGCTGCACGTAGGAAGTGGTATCTTTGAGAGACAACAACCAAGCTCTGCTTAGAAAAAACAAATTTGCTGTACACTATTTCTTCTGTATGGCCCCCATTGCAAGCTCAGCAAGCAAAGCACTCGGAGGAAGTAGCACCCAACAGAATTACATGACTGAGGCTTTTATGAGTTACTGGAAGTCTTTCACGGCCTGAAGAAACAGTTGCAGTTTATTGCATCAATAAGAGTACAGTTTACATTGGACAGTAAAAGTGCAGCATTTGCTCCAGGACATTATTGCCATAGCTTGACGCCACTTACTACCTTGTATGTGAAGAGCAATGTCACTACCTTGTAGTCATTAGCAATAATTCTGAACAGCTCATCAACCTTAATACCTCCTGTGCAGACAGGGAAACTTTGACTGCAATTACTACAATTTACAAGTATAAAAAGCAAGGAAACTCCTGAATATTGGCAATAGTGGGATGGATGACACTTTCACCTTGCAACAAATGCACAGGAGTCAGTTATCTTACACCATTTCATCTTGATCAAGCATGAGATTTTTACATACCATAGGAATTTACATGCTCTCCTTTCACTTAGCAAAAATATTATAAGAAATATTCATGTATTCTGTTTCCTGGCTTCTCTTACGTTTCTGCAATGCCATGTCAGGCATGGGATCTTACTCCAGGTTAACACCAGCTGAATCAACTTGCCTTGTGTACTCAGCTCTATCTAGATGGTCCTGCCACTGCATCTGGCTGTCCTTTGACTCAAATTCATGATGGATTCAAGATAAATCTGTTGTTCAGATTTACCCCCACTTCTGCCTGGGACATGGTCTAGAAGCAAGAAGAGACTCCTTCTACTTCATTCATCTGTGATGAAGGGTCCAACTTGAACTCTAAATCCACATACTCAAGTCACTGTAGATATCAGTATTTTACACTATGAAAGTTTTGCTAATAACTATACACAAAATTTCCCTGCTGGATGGAGAAACATTTTACATGACCAATGGAGACCTGTTTCCACTGACGCAGTTAAACCATCTCCCTGAAAAATTCAAGCTATCTTGCTTTTTTCTGCTTTATGTATTGTGTCTGCTTTGGTCTGCTTTGGCCATAGGTTCCAGGAGAGCTGCCAGCAAATCGTTATTAATGAGAATATTGTTTTTCTACTGCTGAGCCAGTGGGGGAAACTTGGTATCCAGGACCTGCCCAGCACTACTCCAGTCCACTTTCACCTCTCCCTGAGCAGACTTTACAACGAGTGATGTGCAGTATCTCACTGCAGGCAACTCACCAAGTCTCCCTCCCCAGATCACTGCAGCTGCTGGGAAAACCAGCATCCCTCAAATTAGACACCTACTTTTAAGAAGAACACTGTGCTTCACAGTAACAGACATGATAAATGATGTGAGTAATGACAGATCCATGTGTTAACAGCACTATCAGCCACCTACTGGCTCCTTTCTTCTTTTGATAAAGGTTTTTCTCCCCTGGTTATGCATGAAGCGCATACCTCTTGTGTGAAGGTGGATCTCTCTGCAGAAGCAGTGGGAGCCGAAGGCAGAAGTTCTCAAGTCCTGACTGCAGCAGTGAAACAGGCTCAGTGCTTATCACACAGATGGTGCTCTTTGCCTCAGTTTCCCCACTTGTAATAGCAATAATCTCTACATTGTAATCATGCTGCAAGGCGCAGTTGGTATTTGCATGGTGGTGCTTGGGAGATACCAAGCATCAGATATTCCCAGGATACACCAGTAAATCAATTGTATCTACACAGTGAACAAAAGCAGGCACAGATGCTACCATAACGTTATGTATTTTGGGACAAAGTGAAATAAATATCTTGCCTTCTGTCCTCACATTTCTTGTCAAACACTCATTGCTTCACATTCTGAAGCAGTTAGTAATACAAAGCATATATCTATCCTACTTTATTTTACATTAAAAAGTGAAGAACTGTGACTGAATCTTAATACAAAAAAAAGGGCCTAAGTTACCTTCTCCTGGGATCATCTTTAGCAAAGCGTAATAAGTTTCTCAATATCTGACCTAATTATATCTGTCCTTCTAAGTTTTGTTTCCCACAAGAGCTAAATGTCTATGGTTAAAAATAACATTTGAAATTTCTCCAAGTTCCAACAGAACTTTTTCAGCCTCTCTTAAATTTAATATCTATTTTTATTTAAATTTTCACCCAACTTTAAAAGTTATGATTTTAAGGCTGGCATTCTGCTCTGTTATCCAGTTCCTAAAAATGTTTGTGTCAGATAAACTTGTGAAATGGGAGGCGGGAATTATGTTAGGTGTGTTTATTTCATGTTAGAGAAATACCACAGCTATTGAAACACATGACAGAGAAGCATGGGAAAGGAAGGATGCCTTTGTGCCTGAAAGGGAATTGGCTTTGTTAGAAATGTATCTTCTGGTTCATGTCAAGGTCTCTTGACAGGAAACATCAGGTGATTCCACAAGGGCTGTTTGTCTCCTCTCCCTACCTGAGCATCCAGTTTAAGCCCCAGGGCAATGGCGATGGAAGGTGATACAGGCCCCAGTGCCTATAACCCATCAGGCCTGTTTAGAGCTCCCTATATCCATGCAAAAGCTGGAAAACTGTGCTTCTGTTGGGATGGCAGAATTCTTCATACTCATCTTTTTCTGCTGGCCCTGTTACGGAGGGCAGGTATAGACCTGAGGCTGGGATGCTTTGCATCTGAATCCACTTCATGCAGCAGTCAGAGATCCCAAAGGCCATTGAAGACCTTTGTGTCTCCATTTCCCTCTCATAACAACAGCACTGACCTACCTGAAGAGACACAGCAAGGCCAAAGCCCTAATGTTTGTCAAGGGCTAGGAAATCAGGTCAAATGTGTTAAAGAAATATGAGGGATTACTATAACTGGTCACACTCCACTCCCAGGGAAGTTGATAATAAATAATCTTTATACAGCATCCTCTATTGTAAATAAGCCAAGAAAAATAGTCTGCAAACAGACACAAGAAGGATTTTTTGACAGAAAATTCAGCTTAGCCCTTTTCTTATTGAGAAGTTTTTTAGGCCTTGTGGAAGGAAGAATTCAGATTTCAGGCTGACCATTTGAACATCAAGCCTTGTGCACCTGCAGGAGTTCTGCATCCATCACTGTGGATGGGCCACAAAGGCTCATCCGGGCACCTTATAAATGGTGCTGCCTGCTCACAAGTGCAGAGCTGGTGTGGGCTCTGCTTTCACGGTTCAGCTCACGGGAGGGGGGCGCAAGCTGAACAACAAATGCAGTTTATAATTGCCCAGTCATTCTGCTTCAAGGGTCTGGGAGACTTAAATGTCACAGTATACAAATGGGAATTGTTGGGAGAAATAGAGCAAAGTGATTTCAAAGGCATCCGAGTCCAGTGCTTTCACTAGTTCATAGTACAGGTTCGAGGCTGAAGCAGATTGCCTAAATTCCCTCAGGAAGAGGTAGTGAAGGGCTGAAGGATGAGGTGGTGGCTCCTCAGAGGGTCCTGTGGTGAAAAGGTCTGGTTTTGTTAGATAGGTGGCAGGGCAGTTTGGTGATTATGATGTTCCTGAAGGACATGTGCATTCAAATCCCTGAAGCCTGAAATGGGTTGAGCGCTCTGCTTTCACTGACCTTGCCTTAACAGTGAGTTTATTCTGCTGATGCAAAGCCTGATTGCAAACTCTGAATCCTAATACAGCTGGAGCATCTGACTTTTCCTTAGGAACTCATGTGAGGGCCATGTTCATACCTTCCCTGTGGGCTCCCCTAGGACCAGGGGCTGCCCTGAGTTCCCAGCTCCAAGTGCGGCACTCTGCTATGGGGGATTCAAGGCAGAGCCAACCAAAGGCTCCTCAGAAGAGCTGGTGGCACTGTGTATTGCCATCCTGAGAACGAGGGACCAGGGCTGGGTTGCTCCTGCCACAGAATAGGGGAAGGAAGAGCAGCATTGTGACGGAAAACCAGGCTTGTTACTCCTGCCCCTACTGCAGAGATAGGAAGGATGAAGACAGAAATGCTGTTGCAGGATGAGGCCCTCCCTTTAACCCCAGCAGCAACAGCTGCCCTGGCTCTCTGTGCTCCTCTTCCTCCCCTGCAGCCTGGTTTCCTGGGGCTGATGCCTTGTGTTGCTGTGACAGCCTGTGCCCAGCACTCGCCTCCTGTTGGGTGCAGGTGGCAGTGTACATTGCCCTGGGCAGCTGGAGGTCTGCATCTGCAGCAGGTCTGCACTTGGCAGCAAAACACTGTCCAGCCCTGCAGAAGGCTTTGCTAGTATCTAATATCTGTAGGTCCCTTCCATCAGAACCATCCTTTTCTATTCTATTTTAATCTCACAGCCATCTTACTCTTCCTGGTCATGGGATGCCATACAGCAGGAATTTTGCAAGATGTCTGGAGTCAAGGCCTCTCCTTCAGAGACAGAAACTGTCATGGGGTGGCTGGGGCTGGCAGCAAGCAGTCCATCCTGTGTTCATCCCTAAAACAACAAAAACACCAGGAAAAGGAGTAAAGAAGACAAGACAACAGAGCTGGGCTTTACTTACATGGCATTCCAACTACTTTAGTTGGGGAATGGAACACAGCAGTGGTACCCCGCCTCACTTGTAATGCAAGGAGGATGTTATTTGAGAATTAAACGCAATGTGCTTCTGTTCTCCATTTTCTTACAATTCTCCTCTGTATAAGGTGTTGATCTGAGGTTTTCTTCTTTTCCTTTTTTTTTTTTTTTTAGAGTAAGGTAAAGTAGAAACTAAGGATCCTAGACACTTCTGAAAGTTTAAGTAGCCCAGATTTTGGAAATTTGTTCTTTTTTCCCTAAGATGTTTTCTAATAAAAAGAAGGCTGGCAAGCATTGAGCCCATGATGTTCTTTGATGATCTGTCACAGATGATAACTTTGGGAAGCTGTAGATGGAAAGATGGCTATTATAGAAAAGCCAGAGAAATAAATCTTGAAATAATTTTACCAACATTAGGCATCCTATTTTGGGAAGAAAATGAAGAGAGGACTTTTTTTTTCCAGAAAATATTGACATTTCCAAATGCAAGATATTCATAGGTGATGAGCCTGATTTACAGCAATATGTGCACACAAACATTCACTTGCTCCTAGATTGTGAGCAGGAATGTCAGAGACTCATTTCTAAATTGGGTACTTGCACCTGCATGTGTAATATTCCAAACATAGTAGGTGCTTCTTACTGTTTCCCTATGTAAGATTTTGAAAAATCTGTTCCTTACTAGATTGAACTCATTTCTTCCCAAACATCTTCCTAAATACAAGTTTGCATGTGACATTCATCGTGGAGTTCCCTGCAGGTTCAGTTCTAATGCTATGTTTTCAGATGGTTTTCATTCTTCCATAATATTTTTCTGTCCTCCCTTTCATTTCTATCTACCTCCCAGTAAACCTTTATAATCCTAATATGCAGTTTTCATAGTTTCTCCAATAATCTCTTTGAGGAGACTAGACAAGCTAGACCATCTCTCAAATGATGCTCAACATTTCCCTAATGTGGATGTTGTGTGTGCCAAGAAATCCCTGTATTATTTTGAGTGCTTCCATACTGCATTCATGTATGCCAGCAGCAGTCACAGGAGCTGTCTGTCCTTGCTGGAGACTGCTTATTCCCAGGGAGGATATTTTGCACCTCTAGGTCACCACATCTGCCACTGCCAGTTCCAACAAAGGAAATATGTGATCACCTGCCCAAAGCCCATCAGGATAGATTCTACTCAGTATCTAAGAAACAATTCAGATAGCAAATGTTTGTTTTTGTGGCTAAATACTGTCTCCATGAATCTTTTTAAAGAATTACCTTTTTTTTCTCCTTCTTCTTGCCTAGACCAGATTCTGATCATCCAAGAAGGGCCAAGGCAAAGACCCTTTCGGCAGACACAAACCCAGGATCTTCTTCCACGGTAATTTTGGATTTCCAGCAGGGCTGCTCTTCAGCTGTTGCCACAGCCTTTCCACAGTCCCTGCTCCTTTGATCTCTGTGTAGGGAGGTGTCAGCACCCTGCCTCCCTCAGCTGGTGCCACACGCAGCCGAGGTGCAGAGGCATTCCCGGCCTTGGAGCTCAGTGCCGTGGGCTGGGAGGTCAGAGCCTGCCCCTGCACCCCCCTGCAGCCTGCTGGCCCCGCACAGAGGAACAGGGTCCCGTTGTCCCTAACTACTGCAGGCTTGCTAAAGGGAATGAGGGTTTGTTCTTCTATCTCTATGTGTGAAAACGTTCAAATACTGAAGTTAAATCCAGGCTTATCCTCTCATTTCTTTACATAAAAGCTTCCACTCAAAGCAGATGTTCTCAAATCTATTATCCTCTATATTGTTCATAGCAGTTCTAATTTTTCCCACATTGCTCAAAGCTCTATCCTCAGGTGACTGTTCTCTGAGCTTTCCCAGCTCAGCTTTACCTTTCAGATAAGATTTATATATTAAAAAACAATTCTACTGCTTTTTGCAGCTATCATTTTGTCACATATGGATTTATTCAATAAATGCTTTTAATAGCAATATTTCTAGGCTTTGTTTGTCAAGAGCTACCAGGCTTTTACAAGCCTGGGTTGGCACAGACATTGAATTACCTCTCTGTACCCAGGGGAGAATTTCCTGCTGGTCATGACAGAGGTCCTGCACACACAATGTAAATGAAAGGAAATTAAAAATATGGGTAGCTACATAATTCACAGCCAGTAAATGGTGAAGAGTATCAGGCTTCCAGCAACTCCTGGACCTCAGGAAAGCTTTTAATAAAAGCAGGGATATGTGATTTTAATTTGCAATTCCAAGATCTACTCAAAGACCTAAAAGCCCAGGTTCAACACAAGCACCAGGGCAGGGAACTATATAAAGGCCATCAGCAAGAGCAAATTCAGCCAGCCCAAGGGCACTGGGAAGTAACAGCTGACAGCACAGAAGAGAGAGGTCAAGATCAGTATGCCAAAAATCTTTCATTCACAGGTCAGCCTGAAGTTAAGCAGCATTGCTGTTGCCAGCCTGCTGCCTGCTGTGGGGCAATGGGTGTCTAATACTTGTGTCTTGGTGCACGTGGCATCCACCCATGCAGGACTGTACAGGTGTCTCCTGAAGAACTGTAGAAGATGGTGGTTGTGGACAAAAACAGGGAGCTTTTTCTTCTGTTCTGTTTCCCCAGTCCTTTGCTTTTAATGAGGTCTTCAGATGTCTGTTGCTAAATCCTTGGCCCAAACTCTCCTACTTGAAAGTGGCACAGTACTATGTTTGTCTAAAGGAAAATTGACAGAGAAAAGAAAATACATTGCTTAATACTATTCTTTAAGTTTTTCAAGAATTCTAAACTTGTTTTGTTGCTTCTTTTTCTTTCTTTCAAAGAAATATTTAACACATTCTTACACTAATAGGATTTTTGTTCACCTTCCTCCATTCTTTCCATGGTTGCCCATCTAGTCCCACAAGAGCTTATTAATTAAATTTTCTCAGTACAGAGTTATCTCTCTCTGACTATCTCTATTTTCTGTACTGCAGCTTGTGTACATTGTCGAGAGGAATCACAGAGAGCGAAGAACCAAATAAAAAGATCCCTCCAGGAATATAGCATTCGATTACACAAAGAAAACCAGCAGTTCCAATTGCTCATCCTTATTTCCCAGAGGAGGCCTCAAATGTCTTTGGCTTTTTAGAAAGGATTTCCTTTTCTGGTAAAATCATTTTACCTGTGAACTGCAGGCCAAGCTTTTCGTCACATTTACCTGCTTTTCCATTATCAACTGTTACATATTTTTCTTCCCCACATTCTGCCTCCAACAAACAGCTTTGGGGTGTTGCACAGCTCCCCATGGCTTTGCACCCAGGCTCGTGGATCTTCCACCAGCTCTGGGTTTCCTATGAGGAACATGGCTTCACGTGAACCACAGAGTGGGTTCTCACAAACGACAGAGTGTCATAAATGCATTACTGCTGACAGCAGGGATGATGACATCCCTGGAGAGGCCCAGAAAGGAATGAGTGTGGGGCCCCACGCCCCCGCTCATCTCCTGAAGGGCTGTACCTGTTTTATGGACAAACAACTTCTGCTCCCACAGTTGTCAGTCAAAGTCAGCTTCCTCAGTGTTAAAGTTACTATAAATAACAGAACAACTCTTCCAAACATAAATGGGAAGTACAGTAGTATATATAATTAACCAGGAGTTTCAAGCTGTGAACTCCCTGCCTCCTTGAAGTCCACAAATTTGTATGACTCACAGCCATCACACCTATGGTATATGTGCATGCATATACATGTTCTGTTATGTTCAGTATTTTGCTCTTGTCTAAAAAGAAAGCTGCAAAATGGAATGGGAAAATCCATTTGCTCCCTTACACTTTATGCTGGGAACCTGATATTACCTCCACTTCGCTGTCTTCCCAGATGGCTAGATATTGTATTGTTTATGTTGGACCTCCTCCAAGATTAATGGTATCATCTGTACAGTTTTAACAGACTAATCTTGCTAAATCTCTTTGTTTCGAAATTTGATTGTGCCTGATCTTCATTATTTTAATTGTTTAATGTATTATAATTAATTAGCTCTAACAGATTCCAATTCAGCTCAACGTATTCACATCTGTCCGTGAACTATGGGAAACACAAGAAAAATCAGGCTGATTCCATGCTGGTTTTTCAGTCCAGAGACCACGTACTATTTTTGCCACCGACTTAGGTTTGTCTGCAGGCAAGTCATCTATCTTTCTGTTTCTCCAAGGGATTCCAGCTTGCTGTGTTTATAGCCTAACTGGATCTCAGCACAGGTTGACATCTTTACACGCAAGTGACAATAACAACACACAGCCCATCCCATAAGCAGCTGCCTTCTAACTGGGACTGACTCCTGTTTAAACTGAGCACACGAATAAAGACCGTGAACATGGAGGTTGTGAATATGTATGTTGTTTCAGTGTAAAACATGGAAACTTCCCTTTCCTTCCCACCCACCTCATGTCAAGTTCTGGCAAGATTTTGGTACTTCCCAGGGGACAGACTCTCTGCCTACATCGAGGGATACCTTCTACTTGCTGTGCATGACAGAGTCCCATTGGAGCCAAGCAGTTGTCTCCTGAAAATGCTGCTGCTGCTGCTGCTGTTGCTGCTGCTGCATGCACTGGCCTGGCATCCAGATCCACCTCTCCAATGGTGCATCTTGATTCTGCCTGCATCCACGTTGCAGGGAAGGATATATTTTTGCTTTTTTAGAAGAGCCATTTGCTTCTTCTAAAGGCAGAGCAGGGAGAAAAGCAAGTCGTCCTTTCCAACAGTGAATGAAGTTGCCCACCTTCTCTTCCCCATCACCTTAACACAGCACTTCAGTGGGAAGAGCATTCAGCCAGGACACAGGGAACCCAGGTTCAATTCACTCTTCCACCTGAGAGAACACAAACCCATTTGTTCAGAGCACAGTCTTGCTATCAGGCTCCACAAGAGGACCTTTAGCTCCTGCTAGAAGTTTGGTGTATTTCTCCAAAAATTAATAACAGAACATTGATCCTGAGAGCAATTACAACCTGCTAGTCTGCTGGCCAGAGCTCATACATGAGAGTGAAGAGATCTGGTTCTGCTCTGTGCCCTAAGGACTATTTTGCATCTTATCTGGTGATTATTACTGTGTAAAATAAACTTGGCATATCTTTCCAAGGAGTATCAGGGTTCCCTAGCACCCTCCTTGCAGCAGTAAGCAGTATGGCAAAAGACCAAAACCACCCTATATGTAACAAATCAAACCTTAACTGAAATCATCATTAAAAAAAATGGGAAGAAACAAACATATGCAGAAATGTGCCATTTTCATCTCCTTCAGAATACCGCATCAGTGCCCTTCAACCTGATAAAAGATATTCCCCTCAGTGTTGCAGGCAGCCAACTGCACGGGGTTGCTCACTGGCCAGTAGTGCATAGATGCTCCAAGGAAAACACAATAAGTGTGACACAAAAAACAGAAAGGTGTCCTGCAAGGATCCCCCCACGAGGTTTCAGAACAAGCTGCCACTGGTACTGCACCTCTCAGAGGCACTGCCTTTGTAGCATCCATGGTTTTGTGGGCTCAGCAGCCACACTTCTCTAATAGTATTTAATTAAGATTAAGACCCTCCCTCCAAAAAAACAGGAAAAACATTATCTTCCTTGGGAACCTCGGTACAACAGAGCAGAGGGAAGGACCTCTAGCAAACATGGAGATAGAATTTAGATTTTAAAGCCCTAGAAGCAAAAAAGACATGTGCCTCCATTTTTGAATCCCTTTGATATTTTTCAGATCTGTAAAAATATTCAGTTATAACAACTGTAATTAAAATGATAATTTTATTATATCAAAATATATAATACTGTGTGCTTTTGTAATCTAGTTTGGGAATTCTTTTCCACTCCCCAAACATAGTACAGGCTTGGTTTTAGGTAGAGATGCATTTTTATCTTTGCAGTTTATTTTTCCCTGAAGAAAATGTGCTTTCAAATCATGTGCAGGATGGACTCATAAATTTGAAGCAGTTTGCAGGCTGTCAGAGGTGAAAAAGGAGAGTTTGCAGTGTTTGGGCCATGTATGGTCCCATCCAGCCCTCCACATGGAGCCAGCCAGGTGGATGGGCACAGCTCAGCTGGCTCTTTGTGACACTGTCAGAGGAGCTGCCGAGGATTTCTCACTCAGGTGGGCAGAACATTTCACACCCCAGCAGCCATAACCACAGACTGGGAGGAACCCAGCAGGAGCTATTGTTGCCAAGGGAGAATTTGTCAGAGCAAGAAGCTTGCCGGGGAAGGAAGGAGCAGGCCAAAATCCCCAGCAAGGCTGGTCTGTGGGAGGAAGATCATGGCACAGGGGAGAGGGGGAATTTTTCGTTGGTGGCAAAGCACCAAGGCATAGGAAAAGTGCGCTTTAGTGCTGCATATATCGAAATGAATATATTGAAGAGTCCTCTGACCACCCTTTGAGCTGCTATGCCATATTTACTTGTGGAGGTGATATGCTAGGGATATAAATTGTTCTGTGAATGTCAGAATGGTGCCAGGGATTGCATGAGCCAGGAGCAGGACATGCCAAGCAAACTCACAAATCTTCCTGGGAGTGGTACAATGTACAAGTGCCAGGAGAGGCTTCATTTACAGCTGAGGTGCAGGGACATCAGCTAGATTGTTACCTAAGAACCTGAAGGAAAAATCTGCCCTGAGTTTGTGTCCAGATGCCGAAGGTTAGGTTTGGTATTGCAGATCAAGTAAGTGCCTGTGCACCAAGAGCTTAAAAGCTTCATCAGAAAGAGAACTCCTAACTGTGCTTGCCTCATCACCAGCTATCAGTGGGAGATGATAAAAACAATTTCAGACAGTTTCTTCATCAGTGCTGAGCAGCTGTAGCATAGATCACACTGATTAATGGATTTAAGCCTGGAGTTTGGGATATTTCAATAACTTCCTGCCTGAACATCAACCACAGCTCTAGCTGGACACTTCCGAATCCCCACCTTGTCTTATCCATTGCTTATTAAATGCCCCTTACCCCATGTGCTTTCTGATAGTTGCAGGATGCAGTACAGATCTTTCCACATCCTTTGAGACCATCTATGGATCTTATCTGTAGTAGGGATTTTCACTGCTTCTTTTTCTTCAGCCAAACTCTGAAATTGGATAGGCTTCATTTTTCTTTCATTGTTCTCCTTCCTTTCTGTTTTCACAACAGGTGGAACATTTTCTTCAGCAGGCCTTTTTTCCCAAATCTTGTTCCTCCACCTATTCTCCTTAGAAGGCCACCCAATCTTTGCTTTGGAGTTCTGAGCTGTCCTTGTGCAAACCATCATCTCTGAAAATTGGCACTGGTACACATCTTAATCCATAGCCTTGCAAGTCTTCCTGTGTGTTGTTGTCTCCTTACAACTTGCATTTGCAGGCATGAGCTGTAGCCAGCTCTGGTGATAGTTCTGTAAAAGAAGAAGAAAAATGACATTGTAAAATCTGGAGCTGATCAACAAATCTGTTGGTGAGGCTCAGAGCAAATCACATTCCAAAGATAGTCTACTGCTATTATTGCTGCTCGCATGTTGCTTATGATATCACAGAGATTAGCTGGTTACAGCCTAGTTGCACTCTTAATTAGCCGAGCCAGAAGCCTGCTAAGTTTGAAAAAAGAAATAGTTTAACTGAGAAGCGAGACATTAACTATTTGAGAGATAATATAATCTATAAACTGGTAGTTTTGTTCAGCAGTTTAACGTTTTTCTCACTGAAATCTCATTTTCAAGTCAATACAAAAAAGAGAATCCAAAAGTTGGAGGGGAAAGCGTGCGTGCCTTTTGAGACCTTAAGCTTGGAGTTTTGGCTTAAAAATCTTTTTCTGGGGCTTAGGTTTCAAAGTCTGCCCTAGATAAATTACAAGAAAGATTGGTTTGGTAACTCAGGGGCTTGCAAATGGGATCTCAGCCCCTTCTTCAGCCTCAGGTTTTTCCATATGACTACAGGCAAACCATATGGACAGCTGCCTGACAGCTCTGTGCCTACAGAGCCTTTCCCTGCAGGACTGGGTGTAGATGTCAATTAGCTGCTGACCTTTAAACGACTGTAAAACTGTAACTTGGCCACGGTGCAAGCACCCCCACTAATTTTATACTTCCTGGGGCTTATCTATTATGCAAAACCAGACAGGTTTCACAGCTGGAAGTTGTGTAGAAGAGCAGCTTTTATCACAGCCCAGTACCATGCATGTGTGTAGTCTTTGTTTTGACATCGGCTCAATTGTGTCCTGTTTAGATAAATGACCGGAGAAGAACTACAAAAATTTCCAGGTTAGATAAAGTATCCATCTTGAGGAAGAACCTGACAGAAAAGACAGAAAGGAGACAAAGCATTTTTCTTGGTTTCTCCAGCTAAGCTGATTTGTAAAATATACAACTCTCACACAGTTTTTAGAGTAATACAGACCTTGTGGGACAGTTATAAAATTCCACATGGGAATATCCTAAAATCACTGCAATGTTGGGTTGGAAGTACTATTTGGAATGTGTGTAAAAATTAAAAAAATAGTAATTTTCTTCATTCTAGTTAGCCTCTTTTAAACTAGATTCAGTAGTTTCCCCACCCAACAGCTGGGTCTTTAAAATGTCAGGTAGCTGGCAGGGGGGCCCAATAAATTTGATGAGTATAAATATCAAAGCAAGAGATTCCCCAGTCAGGATGGAAAGCCGTAAGTACCAATTAGATTTGTTTCAGCTGTTGACAGGAGCACATCCTAACAGCCTGCTTGAACTTCTTGGATGAAGAAACTGTTGGCCATTAACTGGCTCCCACCAGGGTATATCTGAGACCTCATTTCTAAATCAGACAGAATTCTTAGGCCGGTTAAGTTACCGGAATTGATGCTGAGCCAGGAGAGCAAAGGGAATACAAAGATAGTAACAGACTCCCAAGATCCTGGGAGGAAAAAAGGTGTTCAGGGCAGAAAGGAGGAAGAAGAGGCGGGACAAGAGAATTGAGTTACTCTGCAAAAATGAAACAAACAAGGTGGGGTTTGATTGATTCTTTTCATAGATTTAGGTTCTTTGTCTCCTAAAATCTCTGCCACAACTACCTCAGATTCTCTTCCCAAAACCACTCTCTATAGAGGGCACATGCTCTGCTCAATCAAAAATCTTTGAGCATGCTCTGGCAGGCTGGAGGCTCTCAAGCACTGTATAAGTGCTGCCTTCCACCTGCCTTGTCCTCAGCACTTCATCACACACGTTGTCCTCTGTACAGCTGCAGTTTTCACAGACCTTATTTATCTTGAGATTTCAACTCATCTTTCCTATTTTGTTGAAATTGGGTACCAAAGTTTTTAAGGGGAATTACTGAATGTACAGAGAGATAAATAACACAATCTCATAAACCTCATTTCAAAGGCAATCGGGCTAAAAAATGCCTGTTTTTAGTTTCTGATCCTGTTCATCCCAAATGTTGTCTCACATTTCAGAAGCAACTTGTGGCCCTGAGAACTTCTTCCAATATCCTATCAAGAATATAAAATAAATTCTGATAAACGTAGTCAGTATAAAATAAAATTAGTTGAAATTGGTTGCTTGGATGCAAAACTGAAGCTGACAGGCAGTTGTGAGGACACTTGCAAGAAAATGCTTCTTTTATGTATTTCTTTGGGTCTTAGCAGCCTGGAGCTGTCAAGATAGTTTTGCACATGCTCAGCATCAAAATCAAGGGTAATGAGCGATTTTAACAGTAGAAAATATAAATTCCTACTGCATTAAGCAAACCTTCAGGATTAGAAATGCTATTAATGTCTATAACTTGAATAAACTTCTTTAATATGTATTTAGGGGCCGAAGTTTCCCTTGTAAAACTACATTGTGAATTTCTTTACCAGCCTGTTGTGATAATTTTGCCAAGGGCTTGTGAAAATCTAAGTAAAATACATTACTAAGTTCACTTTCACCCACAGCTCTATTGAACCATTCAGATACCAGTATGTGATTAATGAGATTTTTCTACTCTAGAAATTGTTGTTTCTAGAATCACCTCATAACATGACCCTTGAGGTGCTGCACTATTTTATTTTTAACTTCAAATGATCATCTCATAAACAACTCATTGTATTAGTAATTCCTTGGATTACCCTACAGAAATACAGATTCAATATGTGACCCATGTTACTCATTGATCCTCTTAATGGCAAATGTTTATAGTGAGAGTTGAGAAGTCAGCATGTATCCTATACCAGCTGTTTCTTTTTTTTGGAGTCCTCCAGAAATACTCAGAACCTACCCTATTGGACTGGTAACTTGCACCTTAGCATTTTTTCTGATCCCTCTAACAACTCTAACAACTATGATCTAGTTCTAAACAATGCAAAGAAAATAAATAATTTATCTTAAAAAAAATAAGAGACAAACTCAGGATAAACACATGCAAGACAAGAAGCTCTGAAATTAAGTGGTAGAACTGTTTTGAAACAAGACATTATGGAGCTTTTCTCCTGACAATCAACATTAAACTAACATGAGTGAATAAGTGCAGATAAATAAAAAATGAGTCCAAAAATAAATCAAAGTAGGTATAATAGAGTGATGTTAGTCTCAAGTTTGCTTCAAGACATCCTGTCTCTTCTGGTAACACTTCTAAAGTATTATCTTGCTCACTCATGAGCAGTTATGCATAACAGAAATTAATACAAGCTGAAAGAGTTCTAAGTTCCCAAATCTTCTCACCCCTACATTGTTCCAGGAGGTAGGAGGAGACAGGACAAGCTGCAGCAGTTACGCTCACAGAGTCGTGGCATTTTCCCCTCTCTGCTGGACTTTAAACTCCACACACTTTTTATACCTTTTTTTTCTTTCATGTGGTTTTGTGTGGCTAAAAGTCAATCTCTTGGGGGGGTGATGGTGATGCAGATGCCTGAGGCGAGGTGGCTCCTAGAGTGGTTATAGAAGATATCGCAAAGGAGGACTGTGCTATTTCTTAACATTCCATCCTTTGTTAATCTTATCAGTTTGAAAGCCTTTGTCCTCTGCTGGAGCACCCCTCCAGGGGGCTGAGGCATCTCTCTCAACCCATCAGGTCTTATCAGAGGCCATCATCCCACAATTACTATAAATTCAGTAATTCAGCCTGGTATGAAGGACCAGGATGAGACTGATGCACAGCTAATTTATCAACATCATGCTAAGTTCACTCGTACTTGCAGCCTTGAGGACTCATGTTCAGTCAGTGCTCACAGTGGAGTGGGTTCCCAACTGCCTTCAAGCATCCCAGGGCAAAGCAAGCCTGTTTTTGCACTGTCCATCCTACTTCCTGTGGGCAAATGGGTGAGGAAAATAGATGTGATACACTCTTTAAGTGTAACTTTAGAAGACATGCAAATACCTCAGCATTGGACAATCAGTTCAGAATGAGAATATAACATCATAGAATCATCACAGAATCATAGAATCGATTGGGTTGGAAAAGACCTCTGAGATCATCAAGTCTAACCCTGGGTCCAACTCCAGTCCATTTACTAGATCATGGCACTCAGTGCCACGACCAATCTCAGTTTAAAAATCTCCAGGGATGGTGAATCCACCACCTCTCTGGGCAGCCCATTCCAATGCCTGATTACTCTCTCTGCAAAGAATTTTTTTCTGATATCCAACTTCAATTTCCCCCGGCAGAGCTTGAGCCCGTGCCCCCTCGTCCTATTGCTGAGTGCCTGGGAGAAGAGACCAACCCCCACCTGGCTAGAACTTCCCTTCAGGAATATCGTCATATATATATTTCACTTGCAGGCCTCTCTCTACACAAGTGTCTTCAAACACTCATGCTAAATCTCTTTTCTTGTTGCTGGTGCTGGGGATATTTCCTTTGATTTCTTCAAAGTTCTGATGACTGCAGCAGGCTCCCTAAAATGCTTGCTCCTTATCTATGTTTCAAAATAGTCTGATTAATCAACCTCATTCATGAGTGATGAACTTTGTTCTTCCATGCAGCTTTTGTTTCTAATATTGTAAAATCAATGCAGGTGCAGAAACAATTTTCTCTAGGAAAGCAGATATACCCAAAGCAATGGCAAAATGTCTTTTTTCAAGAATTTGCACACTTTGACAATGCCACTAATGTCCTTAAGCACTACAATGAAAGGAAATAAATGAAATTCGGGATCTATATATACATACAAACTCACAACACAGACCCCTCAAACCCTCCTTGCAGCTAACAGGTTCCTGGAAGTTATTGCAGCCCTCTGAGTGCAGCCAAATCCTGATGTTTTCCTCCATCTCGTACACTGAGGTTCAGAAATAAAGTTCTTTAAATTAAATTCAGCTCTTAGTGACCTCTGTGCAACCTTACCATCTTTCATACCATTCAGAAGCTTTTTCTAAACCAGGAAGACCAGCATCTATCTTCCTTTCTCAGAAAGGTCAGTAGGAAGCAAAGAGCAGTGCTGATTTATCTTCATCACTTGGTGACAAGTTCTGTGAAGGCAGTTGCCATTTTACATTACTTTTTTCCAGAATCAGGAGACATGGTAACTTACAATTCATCATTTCTATGTCATTTATTTGGTGGATACCCTGACATCCTTCTTAGATATTTGTCACTTTGTTGACAAGATGTTTGCAAACATTTTTAATTATTTGGGTGAAAATGACCTTTGCGTTGTACTGACAGATGAATTGGAGAAATCATCCTTGGAGACACTTCCAACCATGCACTAACTCTCTAATATATATATACTTAAATCCATCTATATACAAAATGATTTGAGGATTTTAATCCAAGGTACAGGATTACTTATGCAAGACTCATTAGTACGTTGATTCCTTGGCTAAATATGTAATTTTTCGAAAACCAGACTATGAACAGACTGGTGAGGATATTAGAGAAGGTTCAATGAGGCAGAGAGAAAGGCCATGTGAGATCCAGCAACTCTAACTACTTTCTGTTCTGTGATGGAAATTAGTAGCCTTATCCACAATTTATATATTTTATCACTGGCACCAGAGTCAGAATCTGATCCATTGTAGACCTCTGGGGGTGGGGGAGGGAACAAAAAAGATAAGAAAACTACATGCATGCATTCCTCACTAAAGTCTTTCAGTTGGGTCAACCTACATGAGTATCCTTATGACTAAAGGTGTCCATTGATCCAAAAGCACAATCAGACTACAAAGGAGATGAACAAAAGATCTCATTCCCTTATGCAAAGCTTGAAGTTTGGCTTGCAAATCACAAGCTGTGGCCAAGGCAAGAAATAAAGATAGCTAGGATATACTCCTAAAAATGTTAATAAATGTTTTATGGCAGAAAGGTGGTAATACTCCAGCAATCTTGCTTTTGCTAAGTTGGGGGAAAGAGGCACAGAGCCCTACAGAAGTACACAAAGGCTGCATAAAAATACTCCCATATACATATAATCATGAAGCCTGAGAATCAGCACAGAAAGGCATGTAACAAAGTCACAACAGTCAGGATTTTGAGCAAGCAGCTTTTGGAAAAGTAGCTCTTAACAGTAGCAGAGTACATGACAGAGCTGCCAACTCTTCTTTTTTTCCCCTCTGCAGGCCATAAATTTGCAGAATCATCTCCTGGTCTCTGGAGAAATGCCCTTTGCTCGGCTGCCTTTCCTCATTTTCCTGTTCCCAGGAAGAAAAACCACAAACCAACCAACAGTAACTCAGAGCATCTCTAATTTCTAGCAGCAGCCTGGTTAGCACCAAGTCACCATCACTGCATCTTCCAGTCCTGACAGCATTTGCTGACTTGTAAGAGCTGTTCCTATGGACTTCCTGGATTATTGTTCCTGGTCTGTGTGAGGGTAACCCCCCCCAAAAATCCTTCCATCCTCTTCTAGTATGGGGATAACTCTACCTTGTAGTCATCCACTTTTAATTAAATATGTTTAAGCATAGGAAAGAAAAACTAACACTTGAAGGAGAAAGATGAGAGGGAAGAACTAAAAGCTGTATTAGAGGGAGAATAAAAGATATCTGGGGTCATTTTCTCCCCTCCTCATCCCTTAATTTCTTCCTTTCATGTAAGAAAGTAAAGTAAGGATGCCTGGAAATAAACATGCATATATGTACTTTCATATGCAAATGTTTCTAACTCTACAAATGAGTTTTTGCTGCTGGCTGCCGACTAGTGTGCCTGAGAGTCTGAGATAGTGAAAGTGCAAGTCATCTAACAAAAAGCTGTGTGGAGAGCAGGAAGAAAATGCATCTGAAGAACAGGGAAGCTGCTTAAAGCCCCGCTTTTTAAGAGACCAAGTTCCCTGGTCAAAACTGCAATAAGCAAGACAAAATAAAACATTCCATACTGGGGGAAAAGTGCAGGAAATATAAGAATAGAAGACAGCAGGAGAGTATCTGTTCAAGAGACAGCATATACAAAGGTGAGAGTAATGTCTAATTTCTTGGATCTGTTTCAAATGGCAGCGTTCATGAAATCCAGAGGAGTGGAAATGGTGTTTGGCAAAAATAGCCCACTTAAAGGGGAAGGAGTGCAGCTTCTATTGACACATGGGGCTGTTAGCAAACAAAAACTATGGCGAGTGGCAATTAGGGTTGTTGAAGGTGTTCACTTTGCTCCCAAACCAAAAATAATGGAAAGGACCGAGTAGAAAGGCTGATGTGTTTCCTCCCACAAAAGTATTAACGCTGCCCACAGTATTGCAGCACGAGGGGTTCCCCTGTATTTCCTGGAAGTATCAAAAACCAAGACACACTCGTGTTTCATCTAACACATGCTCCAGTCTGGGTTCTTATGCACTTTTAAGGATTATAATTTTTTCTGTATTTTTCATTATGCTACCACAAAATATTCAAGTACTTCTGAAGATGTATGGTCTATATTTGGGTGGTTGCCATTTCAATGAGACTTTTCTACAAAATAAAGGTTTAAAGCTTATGTTAAAAATGAACTCTGTAACATAACTTGAAACAAGTTGCAGCAAATGCTGTGCCATCATACCATCTGTGTTCAAGTACAGCTCTAAAGCTCTCCTCCTATTGCTTCCTAAAGTGGAATATAATGGTAAAAAATAAAAACAGATAAGATGAAGAAGAATTGTTTATTGGATTACATTATGAACCTTAGCCTTACAATGCTTGTTTCAAAAAATGAACCCCTCTGTACCTGTACACTCCAACAAAACATCTCTGGGGAACTAAAGAGGAAGGTTATATACTTCTTCACATTTAAATTAAGCAACGGTGATGTTCTCACCTGACACAGCTAGTAAATTCTGGTGAGCTTCACTCTACACAATATTTCTCGTTTTGCTTTTTTTAGTTTTCTTCACAAGATTTCCAACAATAATCCATAAGAACGTGAGTGAAATTCATTAAACCTTGGAGTTAATGAAAGGAACTAGAACTGATGAGAAATAATTTAAAAAATACACCACTGTTAAATTAATGTCTAAGATAATAGTGGTTGCTGGACAAAACTCACATTATGACAAACCCCAACAAACATGTTAGGCCACAAGAAAGAGTAGTAAGAGATAAAAAAAAAGAAAGAAACCTGTAGGTATAATGCCACTGCAGAAGTACTAACTGCTCTTTATATGATACAATTAAAAAAGCTCTGTTTTTAAAAATTGAACTTTGTGATGGAGAGCTTAGAATAGCACCTTTCTGATATTCAGTTAAACTACAAGATCACTGTTTTGGAGATGTAGAAATAAACCCCCTGGTCACTTTATCGCACTCTTAGGTCTGTGGTCACTTTGTCACTTCAGGGAGGAAGACAAGGAGCATGTTGAAAAGCTTCCCCGACCTGGCAGGAAAAGACAGAGAGAGAGGCACGCAGACAAGACCAGGAAGCCCGAGGCAGAAGGCAGTGCATCTGCGGGAGAACCTGTTGATGCTGCTTTCTCTGGTACTGCACCAACCTGCTCCTGGCCAGTCACTTGTCGAGAACACAAATAACTTCCTCTTGCTTTCCCAGAAGCGAGCAGCTCATTCTTCCTGTGCTATTCCCACACACTGCCCCACCAACAGATTCTTAGGGCTCTGTCAACATCTATATAGGCCCGTCCTGCGCTGGGGCTCTTCTGCGTGAGTTGTTTGGAACAATCAGTCACACAAGTACTGGTGATCCGAGCAGGAGTCGCTCGGGAAGCCGCTGCCGCTTCATTTCCAGTCGCGGTTTCACAGCCGGGATACAGTAACCGGACACGTGATTTCAGCCCGAGGTTTTACACGAGACCTTGCGCTGAACAGGAACAGGGCGGAGAGCTCACCGGGATCCCCCGGAGCAGCGACAGCCTGGAGCGAGCCCCCGGGAGGGAATCCCACTCTGGAGATGCTCCTGTGCCATGGCACTGCCAGATACATGAGTCTAGAAGAGAACCTTTAGCCTACCTGACCCTTTTCAAAAAACATGTCGAGGTGCTTTCTCCATTTTATTATTCTCCATTTTATTTCTAATCCCGTGAGACAGTGCCGATCCCGGAGCCCAGGAGAACCAGGAGAGGTCAGGACACCGCATACCTGAGACAGGGGTCCAAGCTGAGGCACGCTGTTTAGACACGGGACAAGCCAATGCCAGCTTCCAACACCTTTGGGAAACACTATTTTCTTTCAGAAAATGCATTGCCAGCAACAGCAATGTTTATTAATATTCTTCCTACTCCCGTCAGCACGGTCTAACCAGTGTGGTGCGTGGTGCTGCCCGAAACGCCCGTTTGCATCCCAAGGGCGAGGCTTCCCAAGGGACCGCCCAGCGCGCCCACCCGCCAGCCCGCGGAGGGTGTCCCAGGGCTCTGCACCGTCCCCGGGCTCCCATCCTCTTCTGGATTTTTCCTTTCCAACCCACATCGTGTGTCCCGCTCCCGGTGCAGGAGGAGGCTCCCGGGGCGCGGTTCCATGCGGGGCCCTCCCGCAGCCCCGCGAGTGCCGGCTCAGTCACGGTCCTTGCGTATCGCGGGGCTCACCCACCCATCCACCCGCGGGGCTCGGCGGGGGTTACGGGCACTCTGGGCGGCACAAAGCCGGGAGGGCCTGCCCGGGGTGACACTCCCCGCGGTCGCACGAGGCGGTGCTGCCACCCCCGCTCTGCGCCGCAGGCACGGGCACGGCTCTGCCGGCTGGGGGCGGGCGCGGGGGTGTCCTCGCCGTGCGGGTGTGTGGAGGGGCCCGGGGGACGGGCGCGGGGGTGCCCCTGCCGTGCCGTGTCCGGGTGTGGGTGT
>VWZD01013617.1:530621-570050 GCA_013396695.1 Sakesphorus luctuosus
AGAGCTATTGGCAAGGCCTGAACCCATGTCATAGATGTCTCTTGACAGATTTTAGTTATCTGGGTCTTGAGAGTACAATTCATGCGTTCTACTTTACCACTTGCCTGAGGTCTATATGCTGTATGCAAGTCCCATTCAATCCCCAGGATTCGACTGACTTCCCCCACTACTGTGGCCACAAAATGCTGCCCCCTATCCGAGGACATTCCCAATGGAACCCCAAACCTCGGAATTATATGATTGAGCAAAACTTTTAGCACCTCCTTTGCTGTATTGTGTGACAGGGATGAGCTTCAGGCCATCCACTAAAAGTATCAACCAAGACCAGTATGTACTGGTACCCTTCTTCACATGGCAATTCAGCAAAATCGACCTGCCAGTAATCTCCTGGAAGGTCCCCAACCTTTGTCACTCCTAGCGCTACCCTTTTGGTGGTATCAGGATTGTTTCGATGACAGATCTCGCATTTTTGTACTATTGATAGTACAGTTTCAGTCATTGTTGCCCCATTGCTATTTTCTTTAGGAGTTTTACGAGATTTTCCATCCCTAAATGGGTAGTCTCATGTTCTCTCAGAGCTATTTCACGTAGAACCTGAGGTGGAACTACAACCTGTCCTGTAGATGTAACAGCCCATCCTCTTTCTTTGATTTCAGCTTTAAGGGATTCAATTAATTGATGATCTTTTCTACTGTAATTCGGGGTGTACCCTGATAAGTCAACCTCCTTTTGTGGTATTACTGCCAAGATATCTTTCTCTACAACCCCTTTTGCCGTACGATCAGCAAAATGATTTCCCAGTTCTGGAGTTGTTTTCCCTTTCTGATGGGCTTTGCAGTGCATAATATCCACCTCCACGGGTTTCCAAATGCATCAATCTGCCCAAACAGATGTACACTGTGCTGCTCTATCTCTGCTCTTACCTGGAAACTCCTGTCTTGTTACTGAGCATGTGACAGAAGTTCATGTTTCTGAAACAGGTTCTGAAATGCTTTTCTTGTTCTTTGCTGGGGGCAGACAGTGGCTCCTGGCTCTGAGGCTGGTTGCCCATTCAGGCAGTAGTTGACTGCCATTTTGAAATAGTTTGAGAAAACTTGTGCTGTTGAAGTTGATTGAAGAGACTTATAATAGTGATTATTTCTCAAATTTGGTTGTTTCACCAGTGAGATCTCCAGTACCTCAGCAGCCCCTAATAGTGACAGATATATTCCTGTTCTAGTGAACAAATGCGTAAAGAGAATTCTGTAGCTGCCTTTGAGCAGGAGGCTTTGCATTTTGCTGGAGTAGAGGGCTGGCAACAGTCCTTTTGGTTTTCCTCCAGGGGAGTTGGAGGTCACCCACGAGGCAGCAGAGCCCTTATCCCAAGCTCTGGGTTGAACTGTAATCAGGAGCAGCATAGTAGGTCTGTCTCAAAAGAGATTTTGGGAAGAGATTATCTAAAATACTCCTCTTAAGAATACAAATATTTGTCACTTCCCTCCAACAATTCAGATAGATGTGTGTAAATAAGATTGCTGGCCACAGATGGTTTGGTTAAACCCTTTGTAGTGTGTGTTCCAATCTGTGCAGTGTAGCTAATTGCATGTTTATAGCCTGAGTAACTTTCCTAAATGTTGTACCAAGGCAGAAAACACATGCATGGAAAATCACTCGCTAGCTTTTTATGGGAATGATAAGTGTCTTGAACTTGTTTAACACAGGTGGCCTGCTTGAATGACTTTGTCATCAAAACAGAAGTCTGTAAAGGTGTAGGTTAATGGAGTGTGCCGCAGTTACTGTGTTGGTTGGTTAGTGGGTTCCATTGGAACCAGGTACATGTAGCTCTTCCCACAAGGGTGTACCTGAAAACACTGATCTGAGCCAGTAACTTGAATGTCTGCTTTGGCAGGCCTGGTGCTTTATACCTGTAATTCTTTCAAGTGCACATGTGCAGCTTCACAAGTAGTCAGAAAACAGCAAGTCAACTTTGTAATCATAATCTGGTAGTTTAATGTCTCCTCTCACAAAGGAAAGGTTGTTGCCCTTGCGCACATGAGGAGGTACGCTGGGTTGGGGATGGTAAGTGTATCTTTATGCATCTGGAAAGCTGAATCTTAAGATTCAATAGAATGTAATTTTATTGCTTGTTCTAGCACAGGGCTTCAGCTCAGTGTCCCTTTTCTTCATGATCATCACATCTTCCTTATTTTTCTTTCCCTACTCCCCTGCGCACCTTCTTGCTTTGTAGAGAACAAGGTAAAAAGCTACCTGGATTCTGTGGATGTGAAACAAGGGCTTTTGATTCCTGTTTGGAAATGGTACTGAAAGTCTCCAAATAAGCTGGAGTTATCTGATAATCTTCTCAACAAAATGCAGACTGGAGTACCAGTGCTTTTCTAAGCTAAACTCTTTTTTTTTAATAAAGCTGAAAAGTAGATATAAGGCAAAAGTAACACTCTCATGTGGCAGGTAGTCAGGTATCTGCAGCTTCTCCAGTGTATTGTGGGCATTAAGGTTATGCTGATGTAATGGGAGTTTGAACAGTGTGTGGACTGTGGACAAGAAGGTTGTTAAAGGTTATTGCATTCAGAGGAACCACATCTGGCTCAGGGAGTTCTGGGCATTGATTGAGGCTGGGGGAAGCATGACAGTTTCTTGCTTTGTTAATATATTTTTCTAATGGAAACTTTGGAACTTGTTGCAGATATGTTAGCAGGCAGAAGCATCCTGTCAGCTGGTACAGTTCTACTTGTGTTCTTAAAATGTCTTGGGGCAAGACAGTGGCATGCTGCTTACATCATGAGAATGTTGGGCTGTTGTCATTAAGCATGAAATTGGTTTCAGAGTGAGCTTTAAAAAAAGATTATATAGTTTCTTTGATGTCTTTCATTAATTTAAAAAAACAAGGAGTTCTTCCATGTCATTTTCATCTCGATGTTGAATTGCATGGATGGATGACAAGTTAGTTGAAGTTCAGCTAATACTCCTGTGTAATTTACTCACAAAACTAGAAATAATGTCAATAATATGTCTGGTGTCTTTTGATACTGCATGAAAACAAAAGGCCTGCCTTGCCATCTCTGAGAAAAACTGATACTGTTTAAATTACCCAATGTTTATCTGTTTTCTTTTGGATTTTTGCTAATGAAATACCTTTTTGTTTCTCCAGTAGTTCTAGAGTGGTTACTCAATTAGCTATCTTAATAATTACATTTTTTATATTTAAAAAGGAAGTTTCTTGTTCTCAGTACTTTAACTATGTATTACGTGCTTATTTGCTGCTGTGTTTTCCTGGCATCTCGTGGCTATTCTTATGCTCGTGTTTGTCAGTAGGGAAACATAGAACATTGAGCTGTTGATGCAATCCTCAAGTGGATAGGTAATTATCTAAAGTTTCTAGGCAATAAGATGTACTGAAGCCAAACCTTTAATAAAGGGAAATAAGCACAGAACTTAAAGCAGCAAGGTGAAACTGAGGCATTTATTTTAGTGCTCTTATGATGAATTTGGGAATGGATTTCTGCCCCACTCAAGTAATTTGCTTTTAAAAGACAGGGGGTTTAGGCTTCAAGTGTCTGAAAAGGACTGTTCAAGTCCTATGTGTTGGCTTCCTGTCTTCAGTTGAAGTCCTGACCACAGTTTGACAAACTGAAGCATGTCCTCTTGCAGTGAGAAGCAGACAGACTTCTAGGAGAGAGTTGGGTGTTGAGTTTTTTTATTATTACTTGTTAGGCTTCCTTCATGCTCCTAACTATGTCTAATAACTCTTACCTTTTAGACTTTTATCTTGCAAAACCACACAAACAAGTATATAGAGACTTTCATTCCAACAGGCTTAGCATGCCTTGTGCTTCATGTTGCCACCTGTTGATTGTGTCCTGTGCTGGCAGTAGAACATGTGTGAGAATGAAGAAAGTGAATCTCCAGTTTAGTGTTCAAAATAAGTCAGTTCACCAGTAGAATAATACAAGTTGTGTGCAAGCAACTTCTGTTGTGCCTTTGGAGACAGACTTTTATCTTGTACATGCTTACTGGGGGTGAGGGAACATACCAAATGTGTGAGATTTCTTATCAATGGTATGTGTGAGCATAGCTGACATCTCCCAGCTTCATATGTGTTTGTTTCCCAGTCCAGAGGACCAGAAAGCTTTAACTGAGTTCTTACCACGGTTGCAGATGTGAAGTGTTGAAGCCTGATCTTTGAACAGCCAGAATATTTATAAGAGTTGATATTCAGAATAATTTTCCAGTAAGTCTTTCTGAAAAGACTTGCTAGAACTGCCAGAAGCACTTGTACAAGGTGTTACAGATTTTGGCTGAAAAGTGCACTAATTTGCTGCTGCATCTGCCCAGTTAACTGCAATAGTATGGTTTGTTTCACAGCAGTCAGATCCTTGCTGTCAAATTAAAAGCTCTGACAATTGCTACAGTGTTGTTGAGGTTGATGGGGCAGGGATTGGTGGTTTAGTTTCGTTTCAAAAACTATTTCTACCAGATGCTGGTCAGGGCACTGTAATTTACTGCCCGTGGAGTTGTACTTAGTGCATATTAGTATATATAAAAATTGGGTGGGAATTTTGCATGATAGCAGGAATGTCGTGAACAAGCACAAGGGTTTAACTACAAATCATGTGGTTATAACATCCCCGTGCTGTATGGACAGCAGTTGTCAGGGTGTTGCATACATTGCAGTGATGCAAATCACCTTAGTGATTACAGATCACTGTAATGAGTCAGGTCTCGGACTAGCTGTTAACACTTCAGTGGCCTCTGTGGTGATCGGCCCTATCCTGCCAAGCACTGTCAGATCAACTGGCCAGAGCGGGAAAAGGTAGGCATAGATTGCTGTTTCTGTTGAAGTTTTGGTCAGCCTATCCATAGGACTTGCATATCAAGGTGTTCCTCCTTGTGCAAACAATTGTATCCTCCACAGGAGCTTTGCAGTTAAAGCTATTAAAAAACCACGAGATAAACAGTATTCCCCATAAGCTGATGTGTTGGCAGATAACAATGTGTTAAATTGGTTATGCCTTTGATTGTGCCATCTTCTGTTACTGAACTGTTGAAGGTGAGTAGTTTCTTTGGTCTTACCTGTTTTTCTGTAGCCACACCTCCTGCAAGCAGTTGCACTTCCACAGTCACTCTCCAGGATAAATCAGTGTACCCTGAACTTTCAAGATAACTTCAAACAAGTGGTCTGTGTTTCTTATGCCACTTAAAGAAAATATATCCTACAATAAATGGACTAATACAAATAGGAGAAACTGAGTATATATTACTAGATAAATAATAGGGTACAAATCTCATATCAGTAATTTCACATGCTAGCTTTTAAATGTTCGTCTGCTTTCAGGTTTTATTGTTGCTGTTTATGAGGTATTATAAAATTCTTCTTATGTGTTGTTTGTACAGAATAGACTCTTTCATCCAGATATGAGCAAGCTACCAGTGCAGTTTGAGTCGGAGCTCCAGTACTCAGCTATATTCTGTGAATAGCTGTTCAAAGGGATTTTCTCAGTTCATCAGTCTTTGAAATTCAACATGGCTTTAGAACTTTTTTCAGTACAAGATTTACACTGTTCAAGCTGTTCTTGCCCTGCTAGTATCTGATTAGAAAAGAGACAATTAGTGGTCTTTCCTCTTCTCTGGCTGCTGGTGCAGTTCACTGATTCAGTTTGTAAACAACTTTACCTCATTTGTGACCCAAGTGAAATTTGAGTCTGGAAATTTGGTTGCCAATATGGGAGTGAGTAGAGCTGCACTTTTTAATCTAATGACCTTCTAAACAGACAATGGTTAATTTCTGTTTCTAGAATCACTGAAAATATTTTGGTCTGAGCAGTTAATGGAGGGTACAGAAGGAGGGCAGCTCCCCATGGTGCCAGAAGGGTAGGTACAGACTGACACACCTGGCTTAATTGCAGTCTTACAGAGAAAAACTAGTAACAAGCCTTATTCTCAGTAGCTGGTAACCTTCAGCTGTCACTGGCGTTCCTTGGCACTCATGAAGGTCACAGCTGCAAACCTTAAAGTTCTCCAATGGTGAAGAAAGAGTGTGTAAGTAGTTACAAGAGAGCTGAGGCCTGTGACCCATATTCCTTCTATCCTGCTGCTGTGTCCCAGCCTCGCTGGGGCAGAGGTGGCTCTGAACCCTCCTCCTGGCACAGTGGTCTGCCCTCCAGAAGGGTGCCTTGGGTGTTAGCAGCTCGGCAGCCCATTGGAGTGGCTCCATAAAAACACTTCTGCTGACTTGCTTGTGTTGTGTTCCTTCTGTTGCCAAAGGATTGTCTCTGCTGTCATTCAGATGAGAAGCAAGGACATGCAGTATCTCCCTGCACAGTTATAAAATGAAGTTGTATACCAACCCCCACAGTTCTGGAAATGTCTAATATTAAAGATGATTCAATAAATCCACTATGTTAAAGCCAATAAAGAAAGTCAACTTACAGGTTTTTATTTTATTGTAGCATTATTTATGTAAATGAATTCATACTATTGAAAAAAGCAACAAAAGCAAAGACTGGACTTCATCTTGTTGCTCTTTCTGTGAATTACAGTTTTCTGTAGCCTTCTGTAGCTTCACAGTTGGCCTTTTAGGCAGAGCAGGTACCACGAGTGCCTGTGTCACAGTGAAGTAGTGGCAGCCTTAGTGCATCCAGGGTGTGCTTATCCCAGGAATGTGTCCTGTACCGTGTTCATTTAACTTGCTGGGTGCTGTGGAGAGGAAAGGACTGTAATGTGAAGCAAAACTGGAACATGAGTCATATAATTTATAGGAAAAAGATGATGCCCAAAAAACCCTACTAAAACCTCTTTTAAAAGTGGCTTTCTACGTAGCTTTAACAAAGTATATGAAACAGCTACTGATTTAATTCTGACTATTCAGGAGTGCTTCTGTACTTTTTTTGACTTTCAGGTAACTGGCTTTTCTTTCCAAGTTTGACTTCAAGCCCTCAATATCACAAAGTTTTACAAGCTTGTACCTTAATTTGACTAAATGTGTTGGAGCTAGTGAATTTTTTTCCCTTTTTATTTCTTTTCATTGTAATAGAACTATTGCTAAATTACATGATTGCCTCATCTAGGAACTTGCTGTGTTAATAAGCAGTTAGGGTAATCGAGAAAAACCTGGTCTTGACTGTCAGCCCACAGGGAGGGAGCGTTTGATGGAGAGGCTCCAGAGCGCTGCCTTTGCTGTAAAAGGTAGAGGAGACACCTGTTAGGGCAGCACAGTAAGTCAAGTGGAGCTCCTACAGAGCTGAATGCCAGATTGTCAGCTGAAATGCAAGAAAATGGGTTCACCTTGCAGTTCCTTGCTGGTGATGCCAACAGAGCATTCCAGTTAATGGAAACAAGGCTAAGGAGGCTTATTTATTGCCTGTATATGTAAGATACTTGGGTGTCTGATTTGGTACCTGATACTTCAAATCCTTCTATTGTCTTTTGTTGATGCTGGCTTTCTTCCTTGGTATACCCTCTGCCCAGAGTCTTTGGACTTTATTTTTGTCAGGGTTCTGTATGATGGCTTATGGAAACCCTTCCTGTGGTCATACAAGATTCTTCTGCTAAATTGACACAGCCGCCTTCTCCCCACTGTGTCACAGCGCACAGCATTCCTTTGGGTAACAGGAATTGTGGTCCAGAATGTGCTCTCCAGCTGAGTGTTATGTAGGATGTGAAGAAAATAAGCAACAAGTAAAGCTGTCTTGACTTTGAAATGGATTGAAATATAATTGAATTGTTTGCTCAGCATTCTGTAAAAGTATGTATGTTCCAAACACTGTGCTCTTTGTTTCTCTTTTAGTCTCTGTTGGAAAAGTTCTTGATCCCTAATGCTTCGCAAGCAGAAAGTAAAGTTTTCTATTTGAAAATGAAAGGAGACTACTACCGTTACTTGGCCGAGGTTGCTGCTGGAGATGACAAGAAAGGTATTGTATGTCAGCTTGTGGGTAAATACTGCCTAATTAGATTGCTTATGGCAGGGCAGTGACACATATTAGAATAATTTTGATTTGGATGTAAATCTCTTTAGTGGTTGGCTTAGTGTTTTCTGAAGAAAAATCATAGGTTGCTGGCATTCAAATGAGTTACAAAAATTTCCATGTACCTGCTGTTTGAAGGAGGGAGCAGGTGTTGAGTCACGAAATATGGATACTGACTCCAGCTGAAGCATGTGGGCATCTGGTTTGTCACTGAAGTAGAGGTTTATGCTGCTTCTTTCTGCTGGGAGTTGAGTCTTTTACCTCTTTGTAGTCTTGTGGCTTTTTGAAGACTTACCTGTGCCATTTCTCTGACATTTCTACAGAATAAAAAATGTCTGCATAGGTTCAATAAACAAAGAGAATAGAAATAACCTGGAGGAGAAAATTAATAATAAAACTAATCTTACTATTAGGAAAATTTCATCTGTAGCCATGGTAGTTTAATGTCCAAAAGTCCCATATTTCCTCAAGTTTCTTGTATCTTCATGTAAGCAGCTTGTCATAATTGTGGGTAAGTTGCCTTCACCTAAATTTAGTTAGAAAACTTAATATAGGGCACTTAACATTGGTCTGACTGCTGTAGTTGGAGACCCCCCTAACAGGATGCTGGCTCCATGCAGAGTCACCTTCAGTTCGGAACAATACATCAGTTTGGATGCAGCTTGCTGCAAACAGTGCCAGGCTGTTTCCTGGAGTGTTTGGAACAGGTGGCAGTGTGCCCTGGAGAGCAGCACATCAGCACAGCACAGCCTGGCATCTCACAGATGCCATTGGGTCTGCCCTCAGTTTGCAGAAATCCGTGACGCTTGGGAGAGTGGGGGTAGGCTGAATGCACAGACTGGGACCCTCAGGTTGCTGCAGAGCCATGGGCTGTGCAGCTGGTGCTCAGTTCCACTCTGCCCGTGTGCAGGGCCTGCTCAGCTCCTCACATGGTGCCCCTGTGGCCTTGTGCTGCTGCCAAGGCAGTGAACTCCCAGTATGACCCAGAAAGATGTCTGTGCAACTTCAGAGAGGCTGGATTGAGCTGGGCGTGGAGGTGAAACAGACCTGCAATCATTTCAAGGGGATAGATGTGACTGCTGTAGCAGCCTAAGTGTTGCATCCACATCGCGGGGTGAAGCCCCGTTTCCCCAGTAGGCTGAGTAAGTGTTGCATAAAGACATGAAGGTGTAGTGTGGAGGGCTCGATTTGACTCCTGATGCTGCTGTGTGCAAACTGACCCAGCCCTGGTGACTACAGAGTTGCTGGTGTTTCTGGTACTTCAGATCTCTTACAGAGATCCTTTTAGTAATTTTAGTGACATCAATTCACATGCATAGGAGGTACAGTTTTTTGAGTCCCAAAGTTTCTGTTGAGGATCAAGTTACAGACTCTGAAATTAGGCTGAAAATCTTTGTTTAAAGTGATGAATTTTGTTTTTATTTAACCCAGTCTCCTGACTGAGCAGGTTTTAGTGGGTCTCCATTTTTTTATTTATTTTATTTATTCCCCCAGTGTTCCCTCTCACAGGCTTTTCCTGTGTGCTGTTTGTGACCTTGAAGAAGAGCAGGAAATAATGTTTGGGAAATAACGGCTGCTGAGTTGGTCGTATTCTTTTAGCCCTTTGCAGTAAATACAGCAACAGTATAAAGCTCCCAGCTCTAGGAGTGGGATTTTTTTTATCTTCATAAACCACCACATTGTTTATCTTACCAGCTGTGGTTTTCTTACAGCAGTGTAGCAGACAGGGATGTCAAGCAGGTACCTCACCCTGTTTTAGCCTTGAACTTTGGAACTACACTTTCTAAAGAATTCAAGGTTAAAAGCTTCTTTTATACTGTGTGACTGATTTAAAAATTAACAGAAAACATCGAATTTTGCACCAAGTTCCCTGAATCATTGCTCAAAAGGTAACTCTATTTTCTTAAATAATGAGGAAAAATAGGCTTTTTGTTTTGAAGTTATGTTAAAGAAAAATTACTAAAAATAAAAATCAGCTTCATTCCTTGAAGATACTTGTTTTTCACGCTGCTTGGTTTGCCTTTCATAAACAACACTATCCTCTAAGGGTTTTCCATGATAAGAAGAGTTAAACTTTGTCAATGTTTCTGAATTCAACTTGCATTAAACCTGTTTTTTCTCAACTGTAATATACTAACTTCTGATAACTTTAAAGGTATTAGGGCAGTTGATCTGCAGCACTCTGTTATTAGTGGTAGAAGACAACAATGTGATGGTTTAATTTTTGTGAATACCTAAAGGTGAACAGATAGAGATTACACAGACATCCTGAGTGATGGTATTCAGTTGTTCTCAGACTTTGAATACTTCTCTTTTAAATACTGATGTATATTTGAGTCCTTAACCTGAAATTCATTTGTTTTTTAATACATGTGAGTGCTGCACTTGCAGAGATCATGTTGGATGCATTTATGGTTTGATCCAGAAATGTTAGGATTGTAGTGCTTTTGCATCTGAATGGAATGACTTCCTGCCCACCTTTTTCTCAGAGGCTGTTAACAATGGTGAGAGCCCAGGAACAGCAATCCCTTTATGCTCAGCATCCAGCCCTTGCCCTGCCACTGCACCATCAAGGGCACAGTCCAGCCTGTGGGCTGTGGGGGGCCCTGGTCTCTGACTTGGACAAGTTCAAGGGCCTTCAGTGAGAATGGAAACTGTTGAACCCTTCAGTCTTTGTGTTCACGTTGTAATTGCTCTTTTCTGCCAACTGTTTATAACTTGTACAACTGAACCATTTAAGAGTGACAAAAGATTAATCTCTAAAAAAAAAAAAAGCCAAATTGTTCATTTTTCTTTCAGAGTTCTACTCTCTTCAAAGTAGAACCTTTAAGTTAGGTAAAAATGTTTTTCATATCTACATTAGTAATAGAACTATGTTGGAAGCTTTTAAAAATACGTATTTAATTTGGGTTGAGGTATGCCCCATTATCTTTTCCAAGCAGTTTGAATGGAGGCTCATAGATGACTGTCACTGAAAGGGGTCACCATGATAGGCAAAGGTCATTAGTGTTTTTCCTGTGACTAAAATTTGGATCTCCAATGCATCCCAGTGTTTAAACACGTTGAAATTGTGGTACTGTGTGTAGTTAAAACTTTGGGTTTGTACATTTTTGTGTAGGTGGTGGGGTTTTATCTTCCTTCAGTGCTGCAAAACTGCTGCAAACATTTGTAGATACAAGTAGTACCAGGGTGGCAGGGAGAAACTCAAACCTGTGATTTGGATGACCTCTCTTTTGACTAATTTGAAAATGTAATTTAGTAAAATCTTTATAAAATAGGGACTTGTTAGGTAAAGTGCTCATTAACAGGCATTCATTCTTAACATAGTTTGTTCATGCAAGTGTGAACACAGTCCTGATTGTATGTCTGGATATAGTACATGAATTACTTACTTGTGGGTTTTGTGTGTGTTTTTGTCCCCAAAGGGATAGTGGAGCAATCACAACAGGCATATCAAGAAGCTTTTGAAATCAGTAAAAAGGAGATGCAACCAACACATCCCATCAGATTAGGTCTGGCTCTGAACTTCTCCGTGTTTTATTATGAGATTCTCAATTCCCCGGAGAAGGCCTGTTCCCTTGCAAAAACGGTGAGTCTAAAGGGGGGAAATTCCCTACAAATTATTTGCATAACCTTTGTTGCGTGGCTAATGGAGTTGTTTGTTTTCACAACACTAGGCTTTCGATGAAGCAATTGCTGAACTTGATACATTAAGTGAAGAGTCATACAAAGACAGCACGCTAATAATGCAGTTACTGAGAGACAACTTGACAGTGAGTATCTTAACGTTTGCATATTGATAATGGGATTGGTCTTTGTGGCACTCAGAGTTGTGCTTTTAGTTCATGGCTCTGGAGCTGTATTGGTCACTTACAAACAAGTTTACAGTACATCATGTTTCTCAGCTAAGTCTTCTCCTGCCTAGTTTTTTGGGGGTTTTTTGTCTGCGTGCTAATGAGTTTTTCTGACAGGTGGCAAATTCACTACGTTTTTCAAGTTTATTTATTCAAAGAATCTGGCATGTTTACATGATGCACTTTGGCCCAGGACTAGCAAACCCCCTACCTAATGTTAAACAGCATTGGAGAATACAGTTGCATTTGCCTTTTCAAAACTTAGGTTAAATTTGACATAGCTTATTCTGGGTGATTCCATGCACAAGGAGTAGATCCTACATGAAACCTGCAAACAAAGCCAGCAAGTCTGTTAAGGACCTGTTGTTTGGGCTTTTTTGTTTCGTTTTAAGTTTGGTAAAGCTGAAATGGAAATCAATTCTAGGCAGGCTATTTCCATGGCAGTTGTAAAACAACTGTCTTAAGTCTTTTTTTTTCCCCCTCAGACTCACAGCTCTCTGTAGTTGTCATAGTAATCAAAATTTTCATCTTTGTGTGCAGGACTTTTTAACCTACTTTGAGCTTTAAAACTGGCAAAGATAAACATCTAAAGCAAACGAAACCAAATGTAAGCAAACATGCAGTAGTGTAATTAATGGCATTGTTCACCCCACATTGTGAGGAGTAAGAGCTTCAAGCAAGAACTGAATAATAAGCTCCTCTTCTGGCCACGTGCAGCCAGCCCCTTGTTAACACTGTGCATCTGATACCAGAGATATCTTTACATCAGAGATAACTTTACAAAATAGCTGCACTGCTTTTAACATAACGAGAAGTTGCACTCTTGCATAAAATTGGAGTTGCCATATTTTCTGCTTTTGTGTTTAACGTTTAATTCCGCTATTTCTTGGAGCCTTTTCCACTGGAATGGCAACTTAACACTGCTGTAAAAACTACTTGTGATTGTTACAGTTGTTGCTTCCAAAACAAATGGAATGATTTCTCAACCTCTGTGTTGGAGACAGATACAGGGTTGGCATTGCTCTCACTGTCTGTGTGTCCTGTCCCCTTGAGTGGGATTGGTCAGGAGTTGTCTCCTAAATGAGAGGTATTGAACCAGAGAATAGAAGCTGACTTTAATTGCTGGCTTCCCAGTACATACAGTGTAAAGCTTGTCATAGCAGTTGGAAAGCAAATCGTTTCACACAAGAGCAAAAGTTGGACTGAGCTCTCTTAGTGTGTGAGTTACAGTAGCAGGTCTGATAGTTTGTGAGCTTTCCACAATAAGGGAGAAGGCTGTAAATAGATGCAGGATTCCATAATCGTGAATGAATGATGTGTCTTGCCTTAATGCTTAGTGTGATCTGCAGGAATACATTGATTCCATGTTTTTCCAAAACTTCTTGAGGTAGAAAATAACTTCTGACATGTGTGTGACTGACAAAGATTACAGTGAATTTCGTAAATGTAAAAAAGGTCTGGTTTTTTTAGTTATACAAGTCTTGCAGTCTTTGAGGTAGGTGGGCTTTGGACAGTGAATCAGCATGTTGATCAGTTCAGTGCAGGAGTACTTTCCTCAATTGTTGGTTCTGTTTTTCCTTGAGTCTTGTATGGCTGAAGAAGAAACTGTTCATTCTCAGTGGGGACTGAAGGCAGAGAATTGGTTAAAGGGCTGTTTAACATATCATGTCAAAATCTGTCTTACTGGAATTGCTAGATAATTTCTCTACTCTGTTACGAAATTGTTTGGGGTTCTTTTTATTAAATGAAAAGCATCCCTTCCTCGTAAGAGTCTTTTTTTTCCCCAGCAGATTTGTTAAACTATGCTTTCAGTTGGGTAAAATTGGTAATCCCTCTTTCATAGTAGACAGGCCCTTTTTTCTTATGAATAAAGGTATGTGTATGTTTACATTGGACATGAGGAAAATTTTCTTCTCTGAAAGCATTGTCAGGCATTGGAACAGGCTACCCAGGGAATGGTGGAGTTTCCATCCCTGCAGGTATTCCAGAGTTGTGTAGATGTGGCATGTGGGACGTGGTTTGGTGGTAGGCTTGGCAGTGTTAATGGACAGACTCAATGGTCTTGAAGGTCTTTTCCATCCTAAATGAATGACTCTGTGATTCCGTATTGTAGAGGTGATGATTTAGGGTAGAAGCCTCTGATAAAATGCTGATAAAACTGTTTTTACTAACTGTTCCTTGCAAGAATAACACTGAAATTGGGACTAATGTAGTAATATAATAATGCAGTATAAAATGTAGTGCAGGTCTAGAAACAGACTCTCTGTGTGCTTGGGTCTCCACTATGATAACTTGTTGCTTAAGGCTCCAGAAGGGAAGAGTGAGTGCATGTTCAGAGCAAGAACAAGGCTACTGGTCTTGCATGGGTTTCTCTATTGCCTTCTACTACTGGAAAGGATAAAATGTTTCTGACGGTGGACTGGGGGGAAAAAAAAGCATCTTGCAAAGCCCTAGTGGCCTAGCACTGTAGGTGGAGAGAGAATTAGTTGGGTTTATGTTTTGCTACCCTATGCTATAGATCATGAATGATTTGGTTAATGCTGCTGTGACTCCATGAAGTGAGAGATTACAAATCATACTGGGCTGGTAATAGTGGAGAAGCAGCCAGCATGTCGAGATACTTGGTTCACAAAGTAATTTGTTTGCCCTGGGTGTTGCTCTGTAACTGATGCTTGGTTTCCTTAGTTGGTACTTAATCTTGATTTATGGCTCCTCAGTGTGATTTTATGGAGCTGCAAATAACATTTTCTTGCATAGTGCATGCTTAGCCTGATGTTTTTCCCTCCTTGCCCTGCTCGGCAAGTTTGGAAGCTCAGTGTTCTGAAAGTTGCTAAAGGGGAGCACAACTAACTGAACAGAGCCAAAAGATACAGAGATTTTGGTGAAGTGCCTTTGGTTTTAAAAATCAGAAAAAAACCATCAGATGCCTGTTCTGAAGAAAAGGTAGAAATCGCTGTGGCACTGAACGTGGAGAGATGGCTTTACTGAGGCTCTTCCTTCAGAAAGATGTGTCAAATTTGCTTGAGGAGAGTCCAGTTACTGTTTACTTCCTGATTGTCATTTAACTGTTCTGTGGGTCTGATTCTTGCCTGCTTGTAGTTACATATTAGTGAGCCTGGTGGGTGTGAGGCTTCAGTTTTGACTGTTCATGAACTTGCTCATTAAGTGCCGTGTAGGGTTGTGTCACCCAGGACTGGGTTTCATTTGGTAATAGCCCAGAAATACATTCATGTTACTGTGTGCTTTTTCTTTTTCCACAGTGCTTACCTCTTACAAGTTATTATTTAAGACATAGGCCTTCTTTCTAATGATTTCTTATTAGTTACTAGTCATAAGTGTTAATATGTTACATATTTGACTGTTTCTTTTCCCAAACAGTTGTGGACATCGGATACCCAAGGAGATGAAGCCGAAGCAGGAGAAGGAGGGGAGAATTAACCAGCCTTCCAACTTCCGTCTGCCTCATTCTGAAATTTAAACAGTAGACCATTTGTCATCCATGCTGTCCCACAAATAGTTTTTGTTTACGATTTGACAGGTTTATGTTACTTCTATTTGGATTTCTATATTTCCCATGTGGTTTTGTTTATTATTAGGGGAATAGAGCCAGTTAACATTTGGGGAATTTATCTGTTTTCATCTGAGGTGGCCAATATAGGGTTGTGAAATTTTTATACAAGTTTTACATGTTTGGCATAGTACTTTTGGTACATTGTGGCTTCCCACAAGGCCAGTGTTAAAACAGCTTTCTATGTCAGGCAAAGATGACTGCTTGCATATTGGTCTGTCACGATGGAAAAAAGGGATAATCAATGTTGCAGCCACAGGTGTAGTTAGCATGAATATTCGAGCTGGAGCACACGTGGCTGCCAATAAACTGATGTCCCATAGATATTGCATGTCAAGTGAACATGTGACATCTGTGGAATATTCCAATCAAGTGTACATCTTTGATTGCAGCTGAAGTGTTCCTTAAGGCAGTTTGATAACCCAGTCAGCTTTCTCTAGAGAAGGACAGAGAAACGGTTCACATTCCATTATTTGTAAAGTTATCTGCTGTTGCTTTCATTATTTTTGCTACACATTTTATTTGTATTTAAATGGTTTAAGCAACCTAAGAACAAATGTACAAGTAAAGATGCAGTAAAAATGAATTGCTTGATATTCATAATGACACTGTATATCGAGCACAGCAGTAAAACAAAAACCCATGTATTTAACTTTTTTAGGTTTTTTGCTTTTGTGATTTTTTTTTGATACTTGCCTAACATGCATGTGCTGTAAAAATAGTTAACAGGGAAATAACTTGAGATGATGGCTAGCTTTGTTTAATGTCTTACGAAATTTTCATGAACAATCCAAGCATAACTGTTCAGAACATGTGTATTAAGTTGATGTAAGTGGAATAAAAGTTTTATGAATGGACTTTTCAACTACCTTTGGTGTAGATTTCATGTCATCTATCTTCCCACATCTTTTAGAGTAATACCAATATTATACACAAATTAATACAGAAATATTTTTACTGTGGAAAATCTTAATACACATTTAGTAATTTAGTTCATTTCAGGGAAGCTGAGACTGAATAAATCTTACTTTAAGATTACTCTACTAGTTTACAACTTTCAGATGCCTACAGCCTTCTGACTGAACAGCTGGAACTCTGGAGATACCTTAAATATGGATGGTCCTCACACTTAAAGCAAAAGGCACACAAAGTTCTTTAAGAGCTGACCCCTTGGAATAGGTCTGCTTATATGGAAACCCAAGTTGTGCTGCTGTTGGCTCTTTAAAGGAGAACTGAGCAGGGGCCCCTGTATTGTTCAGAGGATTCAGACACTGCAGCTCAGTTTGTGGAAAGGCTCCCCAGTGTAATGACATAATGATGCTCTTCCTTTCCTCATCCCTAGGGAGATCTCCACTGATAATATTCACAGAATAACTACAGCATTTGTAGATACTTGGTTTGAAACTGAAATAATTACAGAGAAATTGAGACTTAATTTTCAAACAATGTCACATCTCTGTTAACTACTGAATGTATCTTGGAAAACAGTTGAACTGTATTAAAAGGGTAATGTTACATAATCAACATTGAGGGAAGCTTTATGGCCTTTTTCTGGATTGAGCTACACCTCTAAGGCACAGTGTAAGTGTCTTCTTAGTTTTAGGTACTGTTTGTTGGGGGGAAAGTTACCTTGGTGTTACTGGGTTAATCTGATACCTGGAAGAATAAGATGAACCAGCCAACTGAATGTGACCTCCATTGCCTTACCCTTTTGCAAATGCAGTTGACTGCAGCAAGTTACAAGTCTTACTTTTTACAAGTTTAGTATAGCCTTTTTCTTGTATTTAAAAAAAAAGTTTAAATACATCATTGCGATGTTCCATTTCCAGAAGCATCTGAGCCTTTTTCTTGGTATTTTAAGCATCAAGATTGGTAGAAAAGGTCATTAGAATAATGTTACACCTTTAAAAAAGTAGTTAGGGACACTCGTCACCATTCCTAGAATTGAAAGAAAAATTAGAATCTGGTTAAGACCAGAAAGAAGGGAAGAATACGGAGGGTAGAGGTTAACAAGCATTTCTAAGGATGAGCTTGGTACATCCCTCAGTCACTACTGACAAAAGTAATGACGACTTCTTTAATACACGAAAGCACTTGTCAAAAGGAAAAAGCAGTACTGAAATGCAATTACAAAAAACAAAGCACTACATTCCAGTCTGGAAGCAGGCAAGTTGGCAGACCTTGACTAAAAAAATCCCTTTGGGGATATTTGATCCACTTCCAGAAAAGGAAAGACCACAGTTCAACTCTATGGCAAACGTGAGCTCTGTCTCTTGGAGAGGTTTTAATGAAGACATGGCCTGCATCCCTTACTGAAAGGATTTGACTTAAAACTTGGGTGGTAAACATTTAAATTCTGGCTGTATGCAACAATGTGACCTGAGAAATGCCTGTTTTTTTGTTATTTTTTCACTTCTATCCAACTATTTCAGAAAGTTTTGAGTAATTGGGTTCTGTGAAGTTATTCCAGGTACCTGCAGAAATCAAGGTATTTCTGAAATATATAAAAAATGAGTGGAATACAGAAGAAGAAATATTATACCCTTGCACCTTTTAACACAAAATACAAAGGTACCTTTCCAAAGGAAGTCACTGGATGGTGTGATAAGTCTTGTTTAAGAAAGCCTTCTCTGATCTCAGCAGCTAGGCTGATCTTTTAAATATAGAAGGTTCACCTGGAGTCTTCATTTCCCCTATTCTTCCACTTGAGTGATCTACAGTATTTGGTGATGAAAAACGTGTCCTGTATTGAGCAATGCTCTTACTGAGCCTGCTCTTATCACAAGCATGTTTTCAGGTGTTTGAGTCTTTGTTCTGAAGGCGGTGGTGTTTCACACACAGCATGTGCCCTGTCCTGAGCGGAGCCTCCTGATTTGCTGAGCAGAAAATGCCTTGAGGGCCTTGAATGCTTTGAGTGCAGCAGCAGAGGACGGGCAGTGCACACTCTGCGGTGCAGAATGCCATTCCTGCAGGATCTGCACAGCGCCACAAGTGATGGATGGGTGGCACTGCTTGAAGAGGCAAAACAGGGAGGGGTTGGGAGTGTTTACACTGAGCCCCTTGCCCTGTTGCACCCAGGGCAGCCGAGCATCCCCCTGCAGCCTCATGCGCCTGCTGAAGGGGAAACCTTTCAGGATGAGTGTGGCCATACAGAAGCTTTAAAGACGCAAGCGCAGGGTGCTGTGGAAGCAGCCCCCGACAGCCCAGGTAGCACCTGCCTTTTACTCACCTTTTGCTTTGGAAGGGCAGGCAGCTCAGTTACATTCTGGTGGTGAGATGTCTGTGTAACGGGGTCTGCTTCCCTATTTCCAGTAACTTAGAGCTCAGCAAGATCCTGGCAGGCTTTCCAGATTCTTAACAGAGGAGGGAAGGAAGGACAGCCCTGTGGATAAGCAAATATATTGGAAGTAAAGTCATAGCCTCTTTTTCCAACTCTCTCAGGATTTTGTTTTTGTGGTGAGTAGATTTATTTTCTTCCAAAGTGCAGTTGAAATTTGTTGGAAGATGGGAAATCCCAGTCTCAGAAAATGGTTGCTCAATGTACCCTTTCAAACAGGGGAAACTGGTACTGGTGTGGTTTTAAGGTGCCTCAAAACACGTGAGGAACCTGTTAAGAGAATTGTTCTAAACAATCACTGTCAGCTTTGAGCTGTATTCAGAGACCTTGCATTAATCCTATGGATGTAACTGAAAATAATTTTTTGCCTGCCTTACCTGTGTAAAAACTGGCAATGTCTGTTAGCTGTAGTAGTAGGAGCTGCTAGTTGGGATGAGTAAGTCCCAAGCATGCGTTTTGACTCTTGAGGTGAGGAATTATACAGTAAAAGTTGCTTTATTTTTCTGTAATAGAATTTTTTGTCCTAAGAATTTTTTCCTTTTTTTTCCTAACCTCTTGTAGCTGGGTCTGAAATAATAACAACAAAGTTTTTAAATCTACCAAGTGCCAATTGCTGTAACAATTACTTGCTTTTTAGAAAATTCAGAAGTATTCATGATAAAAGAGAAATTTAATATGAATCCAGATAATTAAGCTCAATTCAGTGTTCTTTACATTTTACCCTGCTGTCCCCAAGCTCTGCTTTTGACAGATGAGCAACAGGAAAGTGCTCTGAAGACTTTATGTCCTGTGTAATTCAGTTTCCAGCTGAAACCAGAAAAGCTGAGGCAGCTCTCCTGGTTTGGTCTCAGGGTTGGTGTGATTTTGCTGGAATCAGCACTTTGCATTATCACTGGTTCTTTGAGTGGAGGGTCAAATTATCTTCTCAGCAAGGCTGAATTGTAGCTTCAGTAGATGCAAAGCACTTCCATCTTTAACTGGGTGCTTGAAGCAGAATGAACTATTTTAGAATTGTAGATTTGCTTTGCAGATGAGCAGGGATATGAGGGGGGCATTAGTCATCCCATTAGCAGTGCTTGGTGCGGGAGGACTCCTCGATCCTGGGGGGAGGCTGTAACTGGACATCCCTTATCTCTACCAGTTAGAGGAGGGATGCACCTGCTGGTTTTCCAGGGAGATAATAGTTATTAGTGAAACACATACAGGGTAGAACCAAGTCAATCATGCTACATGCCAAGCTGCTTTTTTAGAACTAGAGAGAAAATGACAACTTCAGATTTTATTCCCAGGCAAAATACAGCAACAATTAGGGCTTGGAAGTAGGAGTTCCTAAGGGCTTTGGAGGTTCACTGTGCAAGCCATGCCATTTTTCTTGACTGCTCAGGAACCCATATTTTTGGAACATCCAGGATTCCCATCATGAGCAGGACAGTTTTAAATATGCTTGGAGAACTTTCTGGTGGAGCTGTTCTGCAGAAAGTTACTTTATTATGGAAACTTTCTAAGGCAGCTGCTCAGATGGTTGCTTTGCTCTCCTGGCAAAGCCTACAGACATTACGAGACTGAAAGTAGCCTTGAAAGAAACTGAGACATACAGGCCCCCCCTAACTCAGCTGCTTGGAAGATCTGGAATGTAATTCTTTGCAGACCTCCTGACTGGAAGGAAGAGGGCAAAAAGAAGGCATTTCAAGGACAGAACTTCAAATATGTTATGCCCTGGATTCCATGTCTGGGGCTTGTCTTTAAAAGGGTTTGGAAAACAGTTGCAGAAAATCAAGCATTTTAAACCACAAACTACCTTCCATTTGTTTTGTTCTTTCTTACGATGAGTGTGTTTCATAGTGGGTTTTTTCTTTCTGGATATACACTTCTCTGAAGCAACTTAGCAAATTAATTTTGTTGACCAGACATTTCTTGCCTGATGAGAAACATTGATTTGGACAGGAGGGATTACTCCCTTACTGTATGTTTGCATTATGTTCTTTTTTCTCCTTGCTTTTAATCCTGGTCCCTTTTATAAACTGTGCTGTAGTGGTTTTCATGAAGAACCAACGTTTTTGGTGAGTAAAGTGGTATCTGCATATTGGAAGCATTCATTGACAGTGCCATTATTGCTGTAGATTAGAGTCCCAGCTCTAATAAAATCTAAATATCATACACCTGGGCTGCCATCACAGCCAATCACCCCAGGCAGGCTGGCACACAGGTGGGCCCCAGGTGACAGGAGGGGCAGACACAACAACTTACCAACATGTGTGAATTTGCAAAGCCAAGTCCCAAGCTGCTGAATTTTTAGGTTCCTTAAAGAGGAAAGAATTGCTTCAGGATAAACCCTTATCACAGTAGAATATACTTATTCTTAGATTAATGTAAAATTTAATTCCATCAGATTATTTCTTCACATCTAAATTTCAAAATTTTGTTTCTTTACATTTCAAAAGTAGTACTTGGAAATGTTTTCCTTTGGATTGACACTTTCTGCTGCTGTGTAGCCACACCATGAGGAGAGAGGAAGACCAATCCCCATCCTTGTGCTGTGGAGCCTGGTGCTTGTCCATTGCACTTTCTCAGAGGCTCATTGCAGTTTAACCTTCTGGGACAGGGTATTTACCTGTTTCACTGTTAATGCTAAGCCATTTAGCATCAGCACATCTAATTCCAACTCCTACTGCCAAAAGGAACTGGAGAACCCTTCTAGGTCAGTGAGGTTGTCTCTGGATTGCCATCAAGGGGCATTTCATGAATGAGAATTCTTATCAAGGCATGCCCCATTGCTTAATGTGTCCTGGGGTTACCAAAGAGAACAGCAGGAGGCCTGAACTTCGCCAAAACACCTGTGTGTGTGTTTGGAGACCTGGCAGCATTTCTGTACATGGCTTCACAGTCCTGTTCAACATAAAGGAAAGTTAACTCCTCAATCTTAAAGTTGAAGTTTCACCCAAGCTAGATGATGTCAGGCTTTGCAGTGAGACTCCAGACCATTCCCCTCTATGTGCTCATCCTGCCATGTGTCAATGAGCAGTGACCACTAAGGGGTGACAGGCTCTTACACTACAGCGAAGAAGTACTGAAGCAAAGGGCCTGCCCTGTAATAGCAGCAAACTGAAGTGTAGGTCTGTCACCTAAACAAGCAAACAACAGCAATGAGCTATTTCCTCCTCCAAGATGAAGCAGGTTGACAGTCATTCCACAATTCCAGCATAGCTTGACCTGCCAAGGTGTAAGGATGAGTCTTACTTCCTGCTGCCCATCAGTAGTATTAAAGAAGTCTAACTTTTGCATAGCAAATTTTATGGACTGTCCATCTTTTCCCAGACTATTTTGCCAGGCTTGACATTCATTGTGTGCTAAACTCCCAACAAAAATCAGATTACACAGCTGGGTTATGGAAAGAGCATATGTTTAAATGTTTAGGATAATAAGTCTGTGGTGTTATGTATTCTGGTACACAGTTATTTTACAAAGAACACAAACAGGCACACTGGTGAGGTAAGCAAAGAAAATGCTGACAGCAAGACGAAAACAAAAGGAAGTAAGATGGGCTGAGAGAGATAAGGAAGTGAGGCAGCAACAATCCAACCTCAAAGCACGTAGGAGATCACCCAGCCTCTGAGCTAGGACAGTTTGACTGGTGAGTGCAGTGGGACCCTGCCATGCTGTAGGACTGGGAGGTGTTTCACAAACTTCACATGTGGACTTGACACATGAGAATTTTTAGATGGAACATAACCCAGAAAAATGGTCAAGACAATGCAAAATGGGCTCAGGTTTATTAAATGTGACCTTCAGAGAGAAATAGAGTTAACTTTTCTCTTTTTTACTTTTTTCCCTGACTTTTTCTAAATTAATTCATATGTTAAGCATGTATCAGGCCTATGTTACTGATAAAACTCTGATGAGATGTTGATGAAAATCTGGTTTTGGTTCTACTGCTATCCCCAGTGGAAATTCAGGACACAATTAAGGTCCTAGGGGAGCCTGTAAAATTATATCATCATCAGAGCGAAGATACCAAATGCTGCAGAGACAAGAGATTTAAAGGGAGTGCCTTACTGATTTAGGGTTTTCTTTACTAAAAAACCTGCCAGAGCCTGCTGAGTGCTGGGACATGTCATCACAGACTCTACAGTCTCTCCTTTTCTGTTACTGCCAGGGCTCAAAAGGATTATGCTGGGCAGTTGTTCAGCAAAAGGAGGTTTTGCTTCAGTGACTGTTACAGTGGTATAATGTGCACCAGAAACAATTTCTTCCCTGCTCTGGAAAGGAAGGCCCAAGGTTTTGAATAGGCTTGCAAAGTAAAATGAAAGTCAGACTTGACATTCCCAACTGCAGCATGTACAAGCCAAGAACAATCTCCAGCCATCATGTGGGAGCTGCCTGCCTGCTGCCCACCTGGCTGAATCCCAGCTGCTTTCCCCAGCTCCTGCTGTCAGGAGCAACTGCCATGACAGACAAACTGCCTAAGGAAGCCCTGGGGCTTCCCAGGGGTGTTCAGCAGATTGGGGGAGAGAGGTGTGGAAAGCAGAAAGTGATAGATTTTCAAAAAGGGGAAGCAAATAGCTCTGATAGGTGGGGTACAGTGGGGAGTCTTCCTATGGTGGGATAAGCTTAATAATAGTTGGGAAAAATATCCAAAGAAGTCTCTAGTTAAATATTTTTGTAGTACCTCATGTTCCAAACCCACAGGAATGTAAAGGATGGATCCAAGATGCTTTCTAGTCAAGCTGAGCTTAATTAGGGAAATCCCTGAAAGTCAGGTAAAAAGCTAGAAGTGATGCCTAGATGACCATTTGGTGGTGTCAGAAAATGTGTATGTTGAAGGGTGTCTTCCAATGATCACAGTGGTGAAGTTTTCAATGAGCCTGCAGCCTCCCCAGTTTCATACCTCTAAAGAGCCACAGTGATTCATGAGTCACCTTCTTTATCCTACTAGTACCTTGGGATTGATAACAAAGGGAAGAGAAAAAGATGTTGCTGTGCCGTGCCAAGAAATTGTCTTAAGAAGGAACTTTACTCAGACTGAAAAAAAATCTTGATGTTCTATCAGTTTCAGTGTTTTTATTGCCTTTCTTTTATCAAATGGTTGATACAAACTGGCTGGTTACTGAATTAACCGCTCACTTCTTCTGGTAATAGTGTATATATGGTATTTTGTTGCAAAATGATAAGGAATCTTCCTTGAAGAAGTTCAACAGTTCATTCTCTTGGTTCTGTACCTAACTGAAGCCATGCTGCTTTCCCGTTCCCATGAGCACCTCCACTGGGCCATGGGTGTGTTCAGCACCTGCTGCTGACCCCAGGAGTGCTCCAAGGGCTGCATCCCCCCTGCCTGTGACTCACTTCTCTGAAACACAGAGCAAATTTCAGCAAAGCCATGAAGTTCCCCTCCCCACAGGCTGGCACAGTGCATGCCCAAGTCATTTTTGCAGAGTAATCAGATAATGCATTATGGTCATTAAAGATTTGAAACATGAACAATCCTGGCTGACGGTGTGAATGACAAAGCAAGCAGGGAAATGGAGAGCGAGTTCGGAGCTGTCGGCAGAGCGTAAGTTTATGGCCACCACTGTCATTACTGATGCAATATCCCAAAATGGTTCCCCAGGAATTCGATTTGTTTGAACCAGGGATGATGATGTGATCAACCTCCTTCCCCTGCCTGTCAGCCCTTCCTCCACTTGGGAGGGCATTGCAAGGAATAAACCTGCAAGGAGCTGGAGAGTCTCTGCAGGCATCCATCGCAGACTGGTGATGGCACAGGTCACCCATTAAGGGCCAGCCAAGGGGGCCGTCTCTGTGCTGAGGTCACACTGTCCCTGCTGCTCTCTAGGGTTTGTGGGGTGATAACAGGAAGTTACATTTTCTTGGAAGGATGGTAAAAAAGCCTAAAACTCTCCTCTGTCCCTAAAAGCTGTCCCTAAGGGTCACACCTGTGACACTGGCAGAGAAATTCAAAGTGGCTGACTGCCTTGCTCCTGCTCCTATTCCCTGGCTAAAGAATGGAATTGAGTCTGCAGGGGGCTGCCAGGTTTGCCTTAAATTCATATAAGAGATGTTTTAATTGGAATGTTTGATCAAAATATTCATTGTTCATACAAGAAACTTTGAGATGTGATTAAAACCTTATACAAAATCACAGGTATTTTTGAGGAAGAGTAAGCTGAATTTGGAGCAGACTTTGTGCCACATACTGAGCAAAAGCTACATCACACTCTCCCTAACTAGATTCCTGGAGCAAATTAAAGAACCAGTTAAGTATCCTTCACAAGAACATGAGATGTCCAAGAGGGCTGAGCCAGATGACCTTTTCTTGATTCAAGAAATGTCTGTTATGCTCTGGTGATACACTTTTCTTTTACTTGCAAGCCCTACAGAATGGTCTCTGATACTGTTCTTTGTGACAAGATCCTCTTTAATTATGTCTTTTCTATCATTTGGCATATGTAAAGGTTTCCAGTTGTGTCACAGACTAAAGCTTCTTATGCTAAGACCATATGCATCTGATGATAAAACAAAAAATCCCAAAACAACAGATCAAGAAGGTATCAGATACTCTAATGCAATTTCAGTGATGAATTACAGCAAGAAGCAAAATCTACATTTCAAAAAATGAAAATGTTGCTGATGTTGCTGATGGATAAGCAAGTATTTTTGTACTTACTTAAGAGCTACTGCTGAAATTATCTGACACCCACCTTCAGCTGCATCTCTGAGGATGCTGGGCAGAAGTCTGACTGTTCTGTAGCCGTGGAAGGAGCACCAAGAGAAGGGCGTGTTGCTTCTCAGAATTGCCAGAAGATGCAGAATTACCTGAGAGAAGAGGAAAATCTCTCAGATGTTTGCACTGTTGATAATGGCAGCAATTGCTGTGCTGAGCTCTACAGGGGCATAGCAAACACATGCCCTGGGGGTTTATGCTGTCAGCTGTTCAGTGCATCAGTAGAATTCCATAGTAAATACTGAACTGCAGCTCTCTTAGTAGCACATCAACATGTTTTCTGTCCAGGATGCCTGTAATCTTTGGGTTTGCCTTGCCCATAGAACTGCATTGTCATCTGTCTCATGAGAGCATCTGCTGTGGCAGGTCTGGTACTAGAAAGATGTCAGGCTCCCCAGTTTCAACATCACATCCAGCCTAATGGAGCATTTTTGAGCCCAAAGACCCCTGGACAGTATTCCTCAGCATCAAACCATAAAAGAGGCCATGGTGCTGAGCTGTAAAGCATCTAAACTTTGGACTTGGTACAGTAGATGGAGAAAGCCAAATGTCCCCTCCACCTACCTTCAGAGCAAGCTTTGAAGTGGTAAAATGCCCCATGGTCTCCTCTAAAGCCAACACAAAAGAATGGAATCCTTTACCTGGTGGAATCCTGTACCTGGGTAACTAACTCTGGAACAGAGAGGAATTCTGGAGATGACATTCTCTCCTTTGATGGGCACGTGAACCCATGTTTTTGATGGCTGAAGTCTGAGGAGCTGCCCCTTTGTGTCTGACACATGCCTGCTCTTTGGCGTGTGTGCAGCCTTGTCCACTGCCCTTTGCCCCCATGCCAGTGCCTGGCTCCCTGTGTTTGAAGGTCCCTGTCCCTGGCAGCAGGCAGCCCTGGCAGCACTACCGAGCTGGCATGTGTGAGGAGCTCCCAGAAAGGGCACCCTCTGCTCGGCTGGAGATGACAATCTGAGGAGCAGGGAGATTCCTAACCTTGTGGGTTTAGTTACAAGTTCACTTGCTGCCAAGCACTGGGGAAAGCAGTAGTTTTCTCTCAGTTCTGTGCTTGTGTGGCTGGGGCAGGAGGGCAGCAGAACAGGGCAGCCCCTGTGCCTGCAGACACCCCAGGCTTCAAGAATTTGTTTCTTGCCGAAATCATACTCTCTGTATAAACAGAGGAGCTGTGCAGATAATAAACCTTCAGTGTTTCAACCTGTCATACACGCAAAGCCAAATGCTGCTGAGAGTAAGTGCTCAAGCAGAAAAAGCATTTGGAAAACCTGCAAATGGGACCTGGGCATGCTTTCTTATTAAGTCAAAGCTGTCTGCAGCATGTTGATGCTACCTGCATGGGGTGATCCACATCAGGATACTAACCTCTCCCCTGTAAAGTGAAGGAAGGGAGCCAGGGTGCCCTCGTGCCCTTGTGTTTCTTTCCCAGGAGGACTGGGCTACCCTGAGCACACCTCTTTGTATGGTTTCACAATCAGAAGCTGATGCAGCTGAAAATCAAATGTATGCTCTACTGGATGGGGCCCCTGATGGCCAAGGGCACAAAGACACCAGTGGCAGCACCAGGAGGGTGTGGGGCCATCCTTTCTGATCACAGCCCTTTAGGAAACCACAACCTTCATGCAGAGCTTGACCCCGCAAACTTGCAACAGCCACATGCAGTACTCAGCTTCTCCATCTCATGGAGCAAAGGTGTATTTTGTGTGAGCGTTTATGACCTAAACTGGGCTGATTCATCCCTGAGCCACTCCTGTGTCAAGCAGAGGTCACATAGTGCTGCGTCCTGCCCTGCACACTCTCTACTGCTGTGTAAGATATAAATAGTTACTGAGCCTAAAAATGTTTACAGTTTTTTCTATACCTGAAAAGAAACTAGGTTAGGGAGTATAAAAGCACTTTGCTTCATCTAGTTTTCCCCTAAGGACAGAGGAAGGTGAACTTGCTGTTTATAGACAATACATGTAAAGGGTTTTCAGGCAATGTATCTCTGTGTCGTGTTGTTACTTGATGAAAACAACGTGCTGATGAGATCTCTTAACGTTTGTCACAGGATTATGGTTTTAGGTGCATGCTAAACCAGGATGAGCTGGAGACCCAGACCATGTCAGGTTTGTACAGACACAACCAATAGTTTGTATAAGACCAAGTTTAGGTTGCAAATGTTGGACAGAGCATTTCTTGGTGCATTTTCACTTGAGAATCTCTCCATGGCACATGGCCAGCATTCAGGGTGAATAAACTGAATTTTACAGTTTCCAGCATTTGGTGTCTCCTACAGCTCATTTGGAGGAGAGGGGATGGAAAAGGGAGTGGGGAATTAATTCAGTTTCCATTGCACCATGATGTTTTTCTTAAAACACTTCACCCACTGCAACCCCACTGCAGTGCCCAGACTCCAGCACCTCTTCCAGTAACAACATAGGACTCGCCCTGATTGCTCCCCAAAACTCTGGCATTGCTAGCAGTTGCCTGCAAGTGGGGGTGTTGCTGCTTGTCAAGATGAACCATGGTAACCGGAGAGAAGAAAGTAGTCTCTGGGGGTTCTTAATATTCCTAAATTCCTGAAGTACATGTGCAGTAAGATAAAAAAAGCCTAATTCATTTTGCATTTTAATAAGTCCTTTGGTGAAGAACTTTGATTTCCTGAATCAGGAAGACTGGCTATGTCAGTCTGAACTGACATCAATGTCACTATGGCAAGATTTAGTGGCACCCCTCCCTCACCTGAGATCAAAAGACAGTCTGAGAAATTGCCCTTGAAAACATACTGCTGGAAGGAAAGGTACAGTCCAGACATTGTTTTTCATTCTTTATAAACGTGATCATATAGCAGCTTCAGCAGCTGATGTTGGGATTGCTGCTGCTTGGCCGATGCCATGCTAAGCTGCTGTGACTTTGGGAAAGAACCACTCTAAGTGTTTCTGTCACAACTGGTACCTGTGGGAGGCACAAGGAAGGGCCATGTCTCCTGTCCAGCTGTTTCTGTGGCAGAGGTGAGTGTCCCAGCTCCTGCCGCATCTCCTCTCGTCTCAGCAGCTGTCAGCCACCAAACCCCCTCTCAGACACAGGTGGGAGGATGCTCCACGTGCCGAGGCTGCGGCAGAGGGGCGGCGAGGCTGCCACAGGGCACTCCTTCACTGGCGAGAGCAGCAGTTGCCTTCCCACGCTGAGGATTACTGAAATGCACATGCTTATGCTGGAATAGAATTTTGGGTATTAGCAATAACTTACACTGCTGAAAAGGGATCATGAGATCATCTGAAGTTGTCTTTTGTGCAAGCTTAAAACTATATTGTCTGGGATGTGATGATTACTGCTCACAAAGACTCAGGCGACCACCCAGGAGTTAATATGATTAAGATCATTTATTCCTTTTGTAATACTCAGAAAGCTTTCAGGTTCATCAAGTGAGTGGCTTCTGTTCCTTTTATCCTGAGATGGGTACACCTACTAGAGCTCGCTGCATGTCAGTTTGACAAAGCACATTTTCTGAGCCTTATTTACATGAAAAAAATCCAGATTTTTATAAACATTTCTATTCACATCAAAAGCATTTTTATTTTGCAAGCATTTCTTTGTTATTTCCTGCTTAGACTTTGCTACTGAATCACAGCTGCTGAGAGGGATGCTGGCACATTGCTCAGCCTTCTTGCCCACCGCTGTTGAACTGATGGGGCTTCCATTCCTGCACGGGGATGTCAGGTCTGCCACCAGTGGTCCAGAAACACACACATGCTCAAAATAACCCCTGGACCATACAAGCTGAAGGCTTCAGCCCCTGGGGAGTCAAGGAGCACTGCACAATCCAGTGTCCCATCATTGCTCTGCTCAGGTTTCCCCAGAGGTGTGTGGGGTGACCATCCCTCCTGCCCCACCACAAGTACCCATCGCTGGAAGTGATAGGCAGACACCAAAGTCTCAGCAGGGAGCCAGGAGGAGCAAGAGCTGGCAGCTCCTGCTGAATGCAGCTTGCCTGGCAGCATGCAGCCTCCTGTGTCTGCTGGGCATCACCATACCCATGCAGAGGCAGCAGGAGAAGTGCTGCTGGTGGGTGATGCCACCCTGAAAGAGCCCTTGGTGAGACAGCACCTTGGTGTGGAGTGCTGTGCTGCCAGAATGGGGCCTGGCCTGAGACCTGCACCTGTTCAAGGCACAAACTTCTTCCAGCTGGTCCTGGGAAGGACACTATAATGTGGCTGCTGGGCCTTGCCTGCAGAGCTGAGCTGCAGAGAAGAGGACACAGACACAGGTACAGGCACCACTGCAACACAGTGGAGTGGCATCTGCCCTGGCAATGTGATTCACACAGTTCACTGTGGGGTAGGTTCTGAGCCCTTTTTTCTTATTCTGCCTGTAGCGTACTTGTTCCCAGTTGCATCTCTGTGAAGACCCTGCAGTCAGTCACACGAGCTGGCAGTTACATAAACCAGTTACTAATTTCTTCAGTGACTGAAATACCAGTCAGCCCCCAGAATGGCTCAGTTAAAGAAGCAAACCTGGCGGGGGTGAGAGAAGGGGACAAGAAAACCCCACGTGAGCCCGGCAGCGTGTGGGGTGCAGGCAGCAGGCAGCAGTGGGGGCTAAACTGAGAACAGGGTTTCCACCTGCCCAGGGCTTGCCAGCAGAAGAAAAAATTAACCTGTTCAGCACGTTTTAAGCACAGCTATGAGCCCGCAGGGCACTGGGCAGCCAGGTTGATACCAAGCCACTCCCTGCACCAATGCACCACTCTGCTCCCTCATGCCCATTGACGCACCTTTGGCTCTCGCTGCAGTGACCACATAAACTTTTTGGTACTTCAGATCCAAGCGAGGGAGGCAAGGCTGCAACCTGCCCAGGCACCGGCAATGCCACCTCCTGCCCCTGGGGAGGAACAACCTCAGGCACAAGCTGGAGCCAGATGACTGAGAAGCAGTCTCTTGGACAGCTGTACCTCACCGCCAGAGGTCATCCATTTGTGCTTGGAGCCTTGTGCTGTCCTCATCCCTGCCAGATCTTTGTGTGCCCTCAGTAGGAGGATGGAGAAGTTTTGCCAGGGGTCCCATCCAACTCATGTTAGCTGTGTGACAGCCTGCCAAGGGTTCTTCTGGGTGTTTGCAGTGTCAGAGACTGGCTAATCACTGAGTACTTGTACAGCCTAATTACAGGGTTAATTTTGCCCTCTACAATAAAGTGCTACCTCATAATTAAAATAAAGAGAATGGCAATCCTAATTATCAGGCTTTCATTAGGCTGATGGGGGCACACATGACACTGCAAGGACTGTTCTTGCGACTTGCTCTCAGTGCCCACCCACTGCTGCCTGTTATGCTCCCGGGGAAGCCCAGGGCAATCTCTCCCACTGAAAACAGAGGGTGAGATGACCATTTCCAAGTAGACCTCACCAAATGCCATTCAGATCAGGGGATCAAGAGGAACCTGACCTTGAGCACCCCTCAAACTTCAATGCCTGCTGCAATCCAACCTGCAGGCTGCTGCTGACACTCAGTCCTCAGCCACCTTAGCAGCTCATGCACTGCAGTGTTAACATAACCATAAATTACACTATATGTGTTCACATCCACATGGAAGATAATCATAGACTGGTATGTCTTTGTGCTTAAAGTACTGCAGAAATACACTGTGTTGTTCTTCCCAGCTTTCCCAAGCAGCCTTACCCCTGGCACACTGGGGAAGAAAGGGCTGTGTAGGGCTGTCTCAGGCTGCCTGTGCCAAGGTGCTGGATACAGGCAACTTCTGCTGGAGGTAGGAGGAATTACAAGCCTCTTAGAGTTCACTAGCAGCTGTAAGTCTTGCTACCACTAATAATGAAGTGACAAAATACTGTGTTAACAAAAAAGTAAGCACTTCTGTGTTGTTTGTAAGGCAGTGCAGAAGAGATGCCAGGTTATTCCTCTTCAACAAATGCTGAACTCACCTTAAGATCCACCCATTACAGGAAAGACACTTTCACAAGGTCTGTCTCTGCCTTTCTCTTGCAAGACAAGACTTTAGCCAAGGACCTGAGGGCCTAAGATATAAACTCTGAGCTGAGGGAGCCCTGCTGGACTCAAGCCTTCGGGTGTGAAGGATAAAAATTTGGCTCTCAAAGGTGTCTCATTCTGGGCAGACAGTGGATTTGCCCATATTGCTTTGTGAGTCTTCAGGAGTGCAGTCAGGTCCCATTCAGGCACACAGCCAGCACCTCCCTCCAGCAAGGCCATCAGTTTCAGCTGGACAAAAACCACTAGAGCTCCCTGCTGAATAGAAGTGCATCCCAGCTCTTAGTCTATAACCAAGTAGATCTGATACATTTCAACAAACCAGACCTGCAAACTCTGATTTCTGGGAGCTGGGCTGAGGTTGAAGGTGCCCCTGTGGTTTTGCACTGCAGCCAGGCACCTCTGGAGTCTGCAGCATTGAAAACAACCAAGCAAACTTGGGGCTGCTGCAGCACTGCCTTTGCTACTGTGCAGGTCAGAATGGTGAAAAACAGAAATCAAAGTGATTAAGCAGAAATGTCTGAGAACCAGGGAGAACTTAGATATGTCCCAAAGGCAACCCTGCAAACCAGCTCTCCGTGGGATGACTGTACCTCACTGACCTGGCCCTCTGCCCCTGCTCCCCATCCCTTCATGCCCCAGAATAACCCTGTCCAGACCTGATGCTTTCATGCTTATTGTCTACTCTTAAAAGCAGCCAAGAACAGCTTACCCCATGTGTCTGAGGCTGTCACTGAGGAGCACCCTGATCTGAACCACTCTGCTCTGCTACTCGGTGTGTAGGGGTATGTTACCTGAGCCAGCTTTCCTCTTCCTCCTGGTTAATAAGTTTTAATTGATTGATTGGGGATCAACCCCCATGCTTGGAAGAAGAGAGGCAGCATCACTCTTGATGGAGCACAAGTATTTGCTTTCAGAAAGCTGCCAGCATCCTTTGGAAAATAGCCAGGTACATTCCCCAGCATAACAAGAAATCATCACATAAGAGAGATGGGCAGCCATGTGCCTGCCTATTACTCCAACACCTCTGCCTGGAGTGGGACCAACAGTGATGTCCCCAAGTGCTGCACGGTGTGATGACCATGTGCTGTCAAGGGCCTCTTCCCCAACCTTGTGCCACGCTGAGACCTCTCAGTGCATTTAGCAGGGATCACCCGAACTGGGTTTTTCCCATTGTCCTTCACCTGGGAGCGCAAGGGATTGGGAACACAAAAACAGTGTGGGGACTTGGTATTTTTCCCAAGGGGTGGAGGTAACACTGGGGACATTGACTGGCTGCCCCAGGGAATGGGACAGGGAGGGGCCAGAGGGGAGAGGGGAAGGAAGCAGTGGTTTTCAGCAGCTGCAGGAGGGGAAATCCAGAAAGACAGCTACTTCATCAGTGCTAGAACCTCCCAGGGGCCACGTCATCTCACTGAAAAGGGAGCAAGCTCATGTGCTGGGAAAGGTAAAAATTGACCAAGGGGTTATTTAGTCATTGGCCACAAGCTGGTAGTGGGATTATAAACTTGACATGGTGATTCCCCAGCACACGCAGCACGATGCCTGGGCGACAGGCTGTCTTTGCTCCCACACACCTCACTCCCTCTCATCCCCAGCACTGTGGTAACAGGGGACATGCAGTTGGTGGCCTTTGAAAGGCAGCTCCAACCAGCCAGCAACTCTGCTGCTGAGCTTCCCTCGCCTGCCAAGGCAGTGGCAATGCTGGCCTCTCCCTCTGCCTGCACCCAGCCCGGCTCCAGCCCAGGGGCACAGCTGCCCTGCACAGCACTGCCAGCCTGCGGAGAGAGGGGCTGTGCCCCAGGGACATGCCTGAGGGGATTGACCACGGGTCGGTGTGAGCAGACTGAGGCTTTTGGATTCAGTTATTCCTATCCAACTGGGAGTTACCTTGAACATTCCTCCAGGGCACCACATGGTTTAGAGGTGAAACTGTCCTCAAGAGCCATCATTTTGCACATTTTAACACAGAAAGAAGAGCAGCTCCCCACTCTGCCACAAGAAAGTAGATGGTAGTAGACCCAAGAGACCTAAGCTTCCCCCAGGCAGAGGGGCAGTGCTGTCAGGAAAATAAAGTGAGTTAAAAGGCATGGTGGCATCCTTCTCTGTGAAGGCTGAAGGACATGGCAGTTTGGAGATCAGCAAAAGGAGATCAGAACAGCCTTCCATGTTCTGCTGTTACCTTCTTTTTACAACCTCTGAAGGGTGTGAAGCATCATGGAGGAAGCCAGAGGAGCAGCAAAGGCTGTGACCTGGGATCTATGTGCCATGGATTCGTTGCTCACACAATGGGGATGGCAAGTAACTGTTTAAAAGTGGAGGCTGAAGGAGAGCTCAAGTAAGGAGCAATCAGCTTTTTCAGAAGAAAATAAGCTGCTTGAATCGCTGTGGTCACCTGCATGTGAGACATCACAGGACAAGTTAGGAGAGACACCTTTCTTAAACTCCCTTTTAAGTCTCACATCCCAAATGTAGCTTCCCCCCCATGCTTTTTTGTGGGGGACAAGCTGCCCAGGTCTTCAGGAAGGATTTTGCAGCTTCTGGGACAAAGGACCTCTCAGGATATAGGGTTGTAACCAGCAGCTTGAATTCAACCTGTCAAATAAACATGGGTTAGATCAAGCTCAAGTATTAGTTGTGTGAGTGAAATTAAAGATGTGTCCAGACCCACATGGCTTGAACTTTGGTGGAAACTGAGCCCATCCCCACACATTCAGTCCTGAGATACAGCGAAGCGGAAACTAGCAGCAAATTTTGGACATGAATCAGATGTTTCCAAAAACATATGCAATTTTTGAGATCCCACTTCTGGATCAAGCCTACCTGTAACATACAGTTCTGCTTTTCAAAAGAGAAGGCACAAGTGCTAATTAGCCATAAAGCTCTTGAACAGCCTTCTGTAAATGGTGTCATAAGGCTATAATTTTCCACTCAGCTCTCCAGGCAAGCTCCTACAGACAAGATCTCATTCTCTTCTGGATTGTTACTGGATTTCAGAGAAATGTTTCAGTCCTTGTTGCTATCAGTGAAACTAACATTGACTAGACAGGTCTACCTGGCAGGCTCTGTCACACCAGGCACCAAGCACTCCAGCCTTGGCCAGCAAAGCAACAATAAAGCATGTGAAGACTCCAACTGAAGTCAGCGTAAGGGACCAGAACCCTCTGGATCAGGCCACCAACAACTCATGAAGGAGGAGCCACCAAGTGGCAAATACTGCCATCTCTGGATATAGTTCCTCAGAGTGATGAAGTGGTGAGTCATGGTCAGTTCTCAGTCCATACATCTCTGGTCTGTGACACTGGTTTTCACTGCAGGCATTTTCAGTTCCCCCAGTATGTGCCTCACCCTTCTTATTTGTAGAAATTAGTGAGGCATTTCATTAAAAAAAAAGCTTTCTATGAAAGGAAATAATGACAAAGCAAGAGATATTAGTTGTAAAAAAAAAATACAACTTGCCTAGCAAAACAGCCATCCCATTATCTCATCCACATGGCACAGGCAGGAGAAATTATAAATAGCAGCAGCAGTAGTGCCTGGGAGTTGCATCTTGGCACCAGTGCCTCTGGCCAACTCTTTCTGGCTCCTGTTCACAGTGACATACAAGCACAGAGTGCAGCAGAAAATCCCCATCAGCCCTCTGACCCCCTGCTCAGGCAGGGCAGGCCCCAGGCTGAGCACTCCCTGGGGACACAGCAGGCAGGCTACCACTGGCACTTGATCCTGGCTGAAAGAGCAGCAGAGAACAAGGCTCTTCTGTCAGGAAGCACAGTTTTTCCTGGTGCAGCTACCTGAAAGGCACATGGGACAAGCCTGGAGATGGAGAAGGTCATTGTTTTTAACTGGTTTTCCTGACACTTGAGATGATGGTCTATAATGTAGCCTTGGCTACAGTAATCGCTGTTCAGAGCAGGGAGAAAGCCTTTATGCCGCTACTACAATACTGGACTAAAGAATGGCAGGAGGAGATCCAGTGGAGCCTTCATGGGCTGGCTCTCACATCAAAGCAGGGAATGGAGGGTACCATCTATTCATCTATTTTGGGACCTCTTCATTAAGGATGCAATGACATTCATGGAGCACAGCAAAGGAAACAGCCTGAGCAGCATTCTAACGCTTGTGTATTTCCTCAAAGATTTTGGGGGATATGGATGTATATGAGCACTTAATTGAAAGGCTGTCATGATATGGGACAGACACAGACACAGACTTAGCCTGCTGTTCCAGAGTGGTTGCAATGAGTTCCCACCTTCTTTTGGGTTTCAGACTAACACACATCACTGGCAGCACAAGCAACTTGGGAACTTTAGTAATCTGAAATGCTTAGGGTCAGGCCAAGCTCAGCAGATGGGATTGAATTTGAAATATAATGAATTTTTTTATGATGAGGGTGGTGAAACACTGTAACAGGTTGCCTAGAGAGGTAGTGGATGGCCCATCTTCAGAAACATTCAAGGTCAGGTTGGATGAGGCTCTGAGAAACCTGATATAGTAGAAGATTTCCCTGACCATGGCAACGGGTTGGACAAAATGGTCGTAAAAGGTTCCTTCTAACCCAAACTATGCTATGATTCTATTCTATGATTCTAACTTGCTGACTTGACTGCTTCAAATCCTGTGTCCTCAGCCTAAGATCTGTATTTAGCCAAGATACTCCCTTCTTCCTCAACAACCAACCCAAATTTCATCCCCACCACTGCTGTGAAGGTCATCTGCTCAGGGCCTAAGGACCTGATCTTGCTGACTGAGGAAAGCGTGCTGAGCACACCTCCTCCAGTGCACCACAGCTGAGGGCACACAGATCAGTTGCACATCTCAGCAGGACTCCAGCAGAATAACCCCACTTGCAGCAGTGCGGCCGTCACAGCGCTGGCTCGTTGCCTGCCACTTTGGAAAAGAAAGGGCAAATTTGCCAAAAACACAGGACACAGCCTCTTTCCACGGGAGGCCCTCACTGACATGTTAGCTGTGATACCTACTGGTGTTCAGTACGGAAATCATCCCTGGGCACAATGGAGTTTATGACCAGTGCATGGAGGCGGCATGTGCTCCAGCCCCTTCATGGGACAGGGCACATTCTGCACAAAAGAAGACCACGCTTGTACCTCTTTGCTCCCAGTTTGTCTTTAAAGCTGATTTCCTCAGTGACTGAGAAATCATCATGCAGAATCTCCACAATAACAATAGGAAACACTTAAAAAATATGCTGTGGCTCAAAACAACCTGTCTGGTAGCTGCTTGCAGAAGGAGAGCTGGGATGTGGGAAACTGTGCCAGGCTCTTGAGAGCTGATGATTCATGTTCTGCAACCACAACCTGGCCACAAACCTCTGTGCCAGCAGAGAGCGCGGCACCAACCGAGGGGCTTCAAACAGCAGCCCAAGCAAATAGCGAGGGATCCGGCAGGAGGCTGAGTGAGAGACAATACAATAATTAGAAAAAATATATAACTCGAAGAACAGGAAATTCTTGAGTGGGGATTCTCTTCTGACTCTCTTGCAAAGGGGGAAAGGGGGATGAAGAGAAGCAATTTGCAGATACATGTGGTGTGAGCAATGCAAGGGGGAAAAGGGAGGCTGCAGAGTGCCTCACCACCAAGAGCAGCACCGGCAGTGAGGTGAGTGAGGGGTTTCACCCACACAAGCAGCCCAGGGTTCAGCTCTCCCCAGGACCCTTGGCTGGCATCAAGTGCTTTCTGCTGGTTGCCCAGAGGTGCTCGGAGATGGCACAACTCTGTGCCCTGCCTGCATTATGTGCCGGCAGCCTGTTGTCTTAGCCAGGACTCAGGATCTCCAGGAATTCTCCTTCCATCACGTTTTCTTCCCCCATGGTGTAGCCGGGGGGCAGCAGTGTGGAAGAAGCACAGGGTGCTGGCTGCTCGGACTTGTTCTGTTTAGGGTAACAGCAAACTCTTTCCTTCAGGGAAGGGAGTTGCACAACCGGTTGTGTATCTTGTCTCCTGCAGTTTCTCACCATACAACCCTGCTTTCTGATAAACCAAGCATGTCAGGGCTCCTGTTTGTTCCTGGCAGTGGGAATCAGGGGTATACCCTGGCTACAAAGAATGCTGGCTTTCATGTGGACCCAGAGATAAGAACAAAGATGGAAAGGGGATAGGCCGTAAAATTGAACAGCTGAGATGGGTTCCAGATACAGGTACTTGAACATCAGGTAGAGCATGGAGGCAATTCCTTTTCTGAGGTATCAAAATGCAGAAGAGAAACCTTTCATTTCAGTGCTCCAGCTCCAAACACCCACCATTTGGCTACAGTGGCAGAAGGCTTCATCCATCACAAAGAAGTAAAGGTGGAGCAAACACATAAAATTATAAAGAAAATCAAGAAAGCCAAAGCTAATTAGCAGCAGAACTTCCCATAGAGTGGTCTGTGTTGGGATGATGACGCCTTCTTGGGATTGATCCTTCAGGACCAGAATACAGGATTGTTTCCACTCTCAAAATTGACATGATTACTCAGAAAGTGAGAATGAAGAGCCACAGGAAGCCAGCCCTGTTTTTCAGCTCCACATTCCTGCAGCCCAGTGGTAGCTGCAGTTACTTCACAGAACCACAGAATGGATACAACTGGAAAGGACCACTGAAGAGCATCTAGTTCAACTTCCCTGTTCAAGCAGGGTCTCCCAGGGCACATTACTCAGTACTGTGTCCAGGTGGCTTTTGAACCTCTCCAGAGTGGGAGAGTCCATAACCTTTCTGGCCAATCTGTTCCTTGGGTTCTTTATCATCCACACAGTAAAGTTCTTCCTCATGTTCAAGTGGAACTTCCTGTGCATCAGCCTCTGCCTGTTGCCTCTTGTCCTGTTGCTCAGCACCACTGGGAAGAGCCTGGCTCCATCCTCCTGACACCCTCCCTTCAGATACCTATTGACATTAATGAGGTCCCCTCTCAGTCTTCCCAGGGTAAACAGGCCCAGTTCCTTCAGCCTTTACTCATATGTGAGGTGCTACAAATCCCTAATCAATCGGACTAATGATCTCCAGAGGCCACTTCCAACCCTAACTAAACCTGTCATTCTGTGAATCACCTCCATAGCCCTCTACTGGACTCTCTTCAGTATTTCCTTGTCTTTCTTGAACTGGAAAGTTCAGAACTGGCCACAACATTCCAGGTGAGGCCTCACCAGGGCTGATTAGAGGGACAGGATCACCTCCCTTGACCTGCTGCCAGTGTTCTTCCTAATGTACCCTGGGACACCTTTAGTCTTCTTGGGCACAAGGACACTGCTGGTTCATGGACAACTTGTCCACCAGGACCCCCAAGTCCTTCTCTGCATCGCTGCTTTCCAGCTGGTTGTACTTCTCCTAAGGAGCTGTTCTCCTTAGTTTCTGTGGTGATTTTTGAAATGACTTACACCTGGATTCGGGGAGTTTTTGGATTATAATCTGGCAATATCCTGGCTGTGCCCCTGTGGAGAAACTGAAGCTGTTACATCTGAGCTGCCCAGCCAGCTTTTGTGAGGATGGAGAGGGGAATTGCTTGTGCAAAACAGCTGAAGCAGTTACAGCTTGTTTTTGAAGACCAGTATCCTGACTGCAGTGGCACTGTTGCTGGAGGCAGAGGCTGTTGTTAACCTCCTTTTCACTGTAGGGAAGCTGCGTTGCTGCCATGCAAAGCTGACTGCAACACTAGGGAGCACAGGAACTACTGAATAAAGCATAACATGAGCCCCACAGAGCAGTGCTGTCAGAAAAGACATGGAGGAGTTAGAACTCACCCATCGCTCCCTGCTCAGCTATGCTAGCTAGCATCAGTGCCCTTGGGCTTTGTTCTTTGCTAACATGATATGGAGGATGATTTGGGATCACCGTGCTCACAGTTTACTGCAGATCCCTTGGGAGTCTGCCAGTGTGCCATACTGATACCTGCTTGTTCATGTCCATGCAGCATGTACCACAGGCAGAGAGCATAAAAACAGCAGCAGCAGAGCTGAAAGGTGCAGCTGGATGGAACAGGCTTGTTGTTATGGAGAAAAATGCCGGGTGGGGTGG
>VWZD01013617.1:570068-581663 GCA_013396695.1 Sakesphorus luctuosus
TGGGTGGGTGGGGAACCCAAAAAAACAACTAGAAGGAACCAGACTATATCCACGTGTAAGTCAGATCCTTGTGACTATCAAAGCCCTGTTGTTTGTCTTTGCATTTCTGTCTATCTAAATCCAAGCACATGTTCCCAACTCACTGTCATGTTTGGAAAGTGTTGGGTACCTCTGTGCCACAAAGTGCACCACCCGGCTCAGTCTCTGGCACCCTGCAACAGCCAGTGCCATTTACCACTTTTCTGAGTGCTGGATGTATTTTCAGTCTGCATTTCAAAAACACAAGAGACTTGTATAATTCCGAGGCCTGGCTGCCTGTTTTTTGCCTAGTATCCCTAGATAACCTTGATCAAATTTGGCCAAAATGTCTCAGATACACTGGAGTTCTGATAAATTTACTGAAAATGGGCGGCTGGGCAGAGAAGAAAGAGAGACCCACATCAGCATCCTGGTCCCTCCCTGTGGAAAGGAGGCCAAGCTCTCCTGGTAGCAGCTTGGTCTGGTGGTAGTTGATGAGCCACTCAGCACATGCACCAGCCAGTGTTCAGCACATGGGCACAGCTGGAGTGGCCACATCACCACCTCTGGCACAGCAGCAGCATTGCTGGCAGTGAGATTGCATGGGCCAGGCAGCTCAGCAGAGGTTGGGAGCCTGGTTTTATCCATTCCACCACTCGACAGCTTGTTTCCTGATGTTTCAAAAACTGGTAGCTTGCAGTGCATGAAAAGATAGTTCCTTTTTCTATGTTTATATATTTCTTTGGATTGCCTTTGCAATGACATTTTGAGTAACTGTTTCTGTTTCATTTTCCTCTCTCTTTGGGTTTAACTGTGCTCATCCTACCACAGTTAATACTCACTGGCCATTTAATGGTTCATCTTTCATTTTAAGCAGGCACATTGGAGTATTGCTTGTCCATAGGCCTTTGCCACATCCTCAGTGGCCGATAGGAATGTTCTGTGCTTGTTCAGGGGGCTCTGTCACTTTCATAGACAGAGCAAGTGCAGACCTGCGGGTATAACGGGAACCAGGATGGAAGGGTTTGCCTCAGAGCAACTCAGGATGCCACCCAGCCTGTGCAGGCCAAGCAAAGAGTATCTGAGAGGGTTTTAGAGCTCTTACTTTGAGTTTAACCTATAGTGCTGGGCTAGAGGTAATCACTTCCATGTTCCCTTGCTTCCAATCGCCTTTGGGACATAAACAGCTCTGATGACACAAGTAGCCCTCCCGTTCTTCTCCCAGCCCTCAGCTCAGTGTGGAGCAGAGCTAGTGCTGCATGACATCACACCTGCAGGCACCCAGTCCTGGCCAAGGCTAAGCAAGGTTGGTGTTGGAATTTATGTATGTGTCTTGGTTTGAGGGAAAAAACCAAAATGTTTACCAAAAAGCAGAGGAGAGGATTCCTCCACAATAATCACTTCACTCTTCATTAAATTTAAGAAAAGGAACTTTAATGAGAAAATGGATATAAGAGGATTAACTGTTCTTAACTACTATATATATACATATATATGTAGATATAGATATAACTGTAAACAGACCAGAGCAAAGTACTCCCCCAGCACCAAAAGTCAAAACAAAAGAGAACAACCCCCAAAATGGTAGATTCCTCCTGGAACAGTTATATTTATGGACAGTGTCAGTGTCACACCTTGGCTAGCTGCGAGGTGAATCCTCAGTCTTTTCCCAGCAAGGCAGAGATGCACAGTGCTCTCTTTGTCCTTTGTCCCAAACGAAGAAGGAAAAGTTGAGAGTGAAGGGATGATGATAGTTCCCAGGAAAGCAGATGTCACTCCTCTCCCTCTCTCCCTCTCTCTCTCTCTCTCTCTCCAGGTCGCTGCCACAGCGGGACGGGCAGCCGCGACACTGCGGGCAATGGTGAAACTGGAGCGGTGACCAGGGCCCCAAATGCCAAACCAGGAGCAACAGCAGTGGCAGGAAAAAAACTAGCTTACTCCACAGTAGCAGCAAGGAGCAGGAGAAACGGCTTCTCTCCCACAGCAGCACACACAGTCAGAGCTGTGCGATGTTCCCAAGAACAAAAAAAGAGACAGTGCAAACCCATTCACCACCACACCTTCCTCCAGTCTGCCCCCACCCAAAACAATGAAAAAGGAACTGGTAGCAGTTAACTACTTCTTTTGTTAACTAATGGCATGGGGAGTTAGTGGCAGGGAGAGAATTTTTCCTTTAACATCCCCAAAACTACAACAGTATGTATGGCCAAGTTTCGCGAACGAAGATTTGGGAAGGGCTCTAGCATGTGGGTGTGTCCTTTGAGCCTGCGCAGCGGATTTTTTAGGTGAGGCACAGCGTGTGTGAAACTGGCCCCACCCTTTGACTCCTAAGGTTCATCTGCCATGGCCAAGCGAGCTTGGACGGTGACAGTGAAGTCCTCTGGACCAGAACCTACAGCACCCGGTATTCCCAGGAGGTCTCCCATCCAAATACTAACCGGGGCTGGCCCTGCTGAGCTTCCAACATCTGACAGGATCAGCCATCAGGGTGGCATTTAACTGCCTTTGGTGTTGGAATAGACTGCTGCTAAAGTAAACAATATTCTGCGGAGAGAAAGGACTTCACACAACAAGCTTATGAAGTTTATAGTGAAGACATTTTATTACACATAGCACACAGTTTATATAGGGTTAGCACTACAGCTTATTGGCTAAAAAGAGTTACACACCACCACACTAGAAACTTCAATTGGTTAGAACCCATATCTCTCAAGTCCAGTGTTAATAGTAACTTATCCTGGCTGTTTCCACGCACCTGCAGAGTTCTGTGGGAACCTACTCTGTGAATGCCTGGGGAGTAATCCTCCTCCCTACTAGCCAGCAGCAGCTGAGCTCCTTGCTGCTTCTGGCTGATAGGTAAGTGTCACAGGGATTGTGCAGGCTGGCTTCAGTCTTACAGGATCTTATATAGATCTGAATTGCTGACTTGTGATTTTACTGTACCAACGTGCTGCTAACCCCTTTCTCTGGGCCTAGTACCTGAGTCTGGCTCTCTTACTGCATCCACCAAACATGTCATCCTGGGGGAGGAAGCCCTCACCAGCCAGTCATCGGGAGGGTCTCCACTGAGCTTTCATGGGAACAACACACCACCACAACTAAGGTTTGGGATTCCTCACTAGAACACCCATAAGCTGGGCAGATGCATGCAAGGTATGGATGGACACTGAGGTATGGATGCTCAGAGCAGGATGAACATTTCTAGAAGCAGAAAAACACCAGAACATTCAGATTCCTCTAGGCCACCCACAAGCAAGCAGCATGTGCCACAGGCTACAGCAACCCGTGCTTTCATTCTGCTCCTCTGCATGGATGACTGGGAATCAAGTAGTCCCAGTTCAACACATGCTTGAAAGTAACAGTCAGCTTGCTTCAGGTCCCCAGCTACAAGCTGTCACCTTTCCCAGGAAAGGTGAAGAATTTTTCAGTGTTACATAACTGGTTAATTTTTGTTTTACCTGGTATTCTGTTACCTGCCCCTTGGGGCTGCAGCAGCCTGAAGGTTTGACTCCTTTGCAAAGGGGAACAGAGTCACTTTCAGCTGGGAGAACAGCCCCAGCCGATGAAGGGCCAAGGACCACCTCCAGATGGGCTCTTTGGCTTTGTGGTTATCTTAGTTGGTAGGAGAACTCTTGCTCTTCTCTTCCCCTGCTTACTGACTTTGTTTCTTTGCAGACTCATACGAAGCCCAAGGGGAAAGATGCAAACCCGAAAAGAGATGAAGACAGCTCTAGGAGACTAAGTTGATGACTTTACAGGACAAAAGAAAACTAAGTGTGTTTTATCTAACACTGATAATGTGGCAGCAGTGGGAGGGCAATTTGGGTCTTCAGAGACACCAAGGTGCTTAGCCAGAGACCCACTATCCATTTTTCACACCAGTTGGCCCTGCCCTTCTGTGAGGGGACACACACCAAACTTATTAGACATTTATAATCCTGCCTTGAGCACTTCTTACAGCTCTTGGTGAAATCCCCCTTGCTCTGGAGGGTCTGCTCCTCCTCCTATGGGCAGTCATTGAAATTCTCTTTCCATCCAATCACTTCCCAGCCTCAGGACCTCAAGTCCCTCTTGACACTTCACCTCTCTCTCTTCAGCCTTTTAATCTTGCTCCTTCCCTTCTATTCTCCCCCTTTTTTGGGCAAAACAGGATGACCAAAAATTAGTGTTAATTATTCCTCCAGAACTGTGCTGCAAACCACATTGTTCCACAGGAGGCCATAAGGCCAGCTAGCATTTTAGCAGTACTGGAAGAGCCTCCCTTTGTCCTGGGGCTACACACCCTGCTGCTGTCTTGTGTCAGCTCTGGCTCTGGGAGCACATCTAAGTCACTAAACATGCCAAACTACCTCACTGCAAAAAATAAAAAACAAACCTACAACCAACCAGTCCTTAAGAGGAAAGTGGTCAGGACTGCATGGACTGGAGAATGGGAGAAAGCCCTGAGGACAAGGGAAGAAGGGAGCAGGAAGGGGGAAAGGTCCTTCTCCTCTCAGTGGCAACAAGTCCCTGGGTATTTCAGCTGAGGATGGAACCACAAACGGTCAGTCAGTGCCCTCTAAAGGATGGCTGGGCAGGGCCACACTCCCAAGCCTGCAAAAACACCCAGTTTGGCCCCATGGGTCCCAGCTGTAACCCAAAATACTTTGGAAGGCAGAGACACCCCAAAATTCACCTAAACAGAACAGTTATTATGATATATAGCTACAGCAGAACCCTTCTCCCCACCTCATACAGGTAAGCACAGTCTTATAAGGCAGTTATTGATGACCAGTATGATCCCTTTGAACTGAGAGGAGAATTCTGTTGTGGTGTTAATAGTGGAGAGGGGAACAGGATCAGCTTTGGCCAGACAGCCCATCTCATGGTTGGGGCAAGAAATGTGGCTCCCTTCACAAGTGAGTGCCACAGTTTGACTATACAATAAATTGATCTGCGAGGTCCTAAAATTGGGTTAAAGTGTGTGACATGAAGCACTTACTGAAATAAACTCCTCAGGGTGAAACACATTTGTCCAAACAATCATGATGGTTTTACTCATGTGAGCAGGGGCTTTGTACAGGTTCTGTCATCTGTGCCTAGCTGAGGATTTCATGGCAACTCATACACAGAATCTCAGAACATCCTGACCTGGAAGGGACCCACAAGGATCATCAAGTACAACTCTTGGCCCTGCATGCGACTGTGGAAGTTTCATCATCTGATCATTTTTGTTCTTCAACTGCCTCTTCATCCTCCATGTCACCAGCTTCTTTCAAATACAGATCTTTTCAACCCTGTTTGCACCTTCCCTCTGCTATGTGTAGTTCTCTTCCTGCATCAGATCTCAGGTCTTGTGTCCAAATGCAAAAGATGCTTTCCCAGACACCCCTGCCACTGAGGCAAAGTCCCCCAGGAAATGTGAGCACAGTACAGACATTGAGCTGGAAGTGGGTGAGGGGAGCCTGGCAAGCAGTTCCACAAGATGCGTAAGTGGTGCAGCATTAGGGAGCCAATAAGTATTGACCAAGGTGAAGAGAGTTCAGAGAAGCCAACACAGCCAAAACAAAAGCTCATTCAAGTATGATCCTCATTTTGAGGGTGCCACAAGGGCTTATCATCACCAGCCAACTTGTCATGCTGCACATGAGCTGTGTCTCCAGGCTCCTCACACTCTTGCCTCAGCAGACATCCTTCCTGTGCCTCACTGCCAACATGCACCCACCCCAGGGCTCAGCACCAGGCTGCAGGAGGCACCCGGTGGCCACAGCCCAGCCCTGCCACCCACCCTGTCCCTCTGCTCTCCCTCAGTTCCATGCAGGTCTGTGAGTCACATTCTACTTCAGTTTCTTTTTGACTTTTGCTGTTCCTCTCTGCACTTCATTATCACAGTCCCTGCAGTTTTCTTTGGCTCACCATGTGACCTGAGATAATTAGTCACAGGCTGTCAGGGCCTGCAGGACTGTGCTACAGGAGCTGCAGCTGGCACCTCAGACCCAGTAGCATTTCAGCAGGATCTGGGTTGGAAAATCACAGGCTACTGATTCAAAAGTGGCAGGATCACAGTAGAATTGTTAAAGGGCCTGGACTGAGACCTATGAGAAGAGTTTGGGGCAAAGCATCATCTGTAAGAAACACTGAAATATGTCCTGCGTAAGACAAATCTCAGGTCATAGTGAGCAGCTAAAGGAGTTTATAAACTAAAGTAGATAAATTTATAAGCTAAAGGAGTAGATAAACTGACCAAAGCATATTTTGCTATTTCTTCCATTAGGTTCTCATGGCAAGTGAATGAACTGCAGCCGGTCCAGTGAAGGTCCATGTTTACTCTCAGGCAACACACTCTTATGCTACCACCATCAGCCTTTTGTAAAGGGAATATACACACAAAATCCCCACAACACAAAAGGGCTGGCACTTCATTGTGCACACTGTGTGAATGCAGCACAGCAATAGCAGCTTCCTCTGGAATAGGGAATCACAGGTTGGCATATGCTGGCACAAAAATCACCATCCTGCATACGTGCTAATTCAGCAATGCCCATCTGAAACAGATTATCTGTTCACGCCAGAGTTCACTCCAGACTGACCCACTCCCTGAGCCAGCACCCCAGACCAGAACACTTTCACACTTTCAAATATACTGGAAGACAGACATGGCTCTTTTAGAATAAAAGTACCAAAGAAAAGAAAAAATGTTCTGCACTTCCACTAGGGATAAAAAAATCAGGAACTGCAAAAATGGAAACTTGGGTCAGACATTAAGAAAATATTTCCAAGTTAAGGAGAGTAAAGCCCCAGAACCAGGCTGCCTCTGAGATTACTGCATTGCTCTCCTTGGAGCATTTCTATGAAAATCCTTGAAAAATCTCAGCCAGGATGGTACAATGTTCTCACTTAGGGAAGAGAATGGAGTTAGGACACCTACCATGCTTCCTTCCTGTCTCTTCCCTGCACACCCTCAGTATCCCCACCCCCAAATTCTGTATCTGTAACAGTCTACAATGTAGGTGCTTGCATAGAAATATGGCAATAACTATTTCCCCAAATACACAACACTTACCAGTCACTGTGGAACTTCAAGGACACTCAGGAACAGCAGCATGATACTCAGCTGTTTTTGATTAGAGTACTCTGGCTCCCAAGGAAGAAATACTGTAGCTACTGATGACGGGAGCAAGGCTCAGAGCTAACCAATTCTGATTCTAGCTAGTAAAGGGCAGAGGGGAACACAAATCTGTTTCCCACAAAACCTTCTTTGGTGATTTCTAAGTGAGGGGGGTGGACTGTGTCTGGCAGAGGACGTGACTGAGAAGAGGTGGCTGTATTAGGGACAGGGATGGAGCAGCACAAAGCTCACTCTTGGGAGGGAAGAAGGGCTGAGAGAGGAGAACCACCAGGAGGCCCAGGGCAGCTGAGCCTTGTCAGGGCAGTCTGTGAGAGCCGGGCATGGGCTTGCTCTGCTCCAGCGTTGCACTGTCCCTCTCCTCCAGACAGAGCCTTCCCAGGGCAGCTCCTTGCCCAGCCCTGGCTCTAGTACCCCTTCCTCTGCACATCCATCTTTCCAACCCTGACAGCATCTCCCAAGGCTTAATAATTAACCAGCGAGGAGGGGGAGACAGAATATACTTTTGAAGAGTTATGAGGGGGAAAATGCTGCAATATTCCTGACCTTCCTATTTCCTCAGCTGCGCTTTGCATTGGAGAAAACAATCCCACTGCACAAGCCTGTTGCTTTGTTTGCTTCAGGCACATTATAAAGTAATTACTACCTTCCCCATGTCATGCCTGCCTGAGAATGACACTTCTTTCCCTGTTTGTCGCCAGATTTCTCCTTCACAAGTTCAGTAAAGGGACATACAGCTCTTTGTACAAATGAAGAATAGTCCCAGAAATAAGAAAGCAAAATTGCTTTTGCCCACATTCAAGAAGACTCAAAATACAGAGCTCTGAGGTCTTGACATAGGGGTTTCTTTCCTTTTTTTCCCATTTTTTATTAAACAAATTACTCGGAATTTGGGTTTGGCTGGGCTCAAAAGATTATCTAGCACTGGAAAGACTATCCAGACGAAGTAGGCTACCAAAAGCAAACAGTGTTATCAGCCAGGCACTCAGTTTAAAGAAACTGGCACTCCCCTTCAAAAGGTACATGTTCTTCCTTATCTCCTTAACACACACCATCAAGGTTTTAGCTTTCACAATCCCATTTTAGCACATGGCATTGCTCTGTTGCTGAAAAGGAAAATGCTGAGATGTAAAAATGATCAAGCAGCTCCTGAAGCCAGAAACAGTGTGTGTATTCTGAAAAATAAAACCTTCTTTTTAACATTAACTATGAGCTGTTTTAAATAATTTTTAAAAAATGGTCTTCAATATTGGCACTTCACAGATACAATTTAACAATGCTTCCTGTGGCTAACTATAAAGCTGGCTTTGCATAACTTTCAACAGTTTAGTACAATCCATTGTGTACCAAAAAGTCATAATTCCTAGGCAACAGAGTGAAAAATTATTGAAGTCTGAACAAATCTCAATAACTCCCCTACTTCCATGATAGTCTAGAATAAAAAAAAGTAACTGCATTCACAAATCATTGGCATAAAAATCTTGTATCAGCTTAGAGCTTTAAATTACAAAATATCTTTATTTAACTTTGGTTGGGCTCCTGTTTCGAAAACATGTATCTGTGTAGTCTGAAATATTAATCAATTGATGTCATGGAAAAATAAATATGTACGAATTACTCTTTTTCCTGCTAGTTCTATGAATATGGAGCAGAAAGGAGGCAAGACATGCAACAGGTAACTCATTTCATCTTGATTGCAAACACACTTCAAAGATTTATAACTAAACAGTTACTGTCCCTCATTCAATTCCTGTTTGAATCAGATTCCCTGACGCTGACAAAGGAAACACAGAGTTTTATCTTCCAGCTAAATCTCCAACCTGGGGTTTCAAATAACTTGTTTCTGCTAAGAAAGCCAAGTTCCAGGCCCAGCCTCACACGTGTAACACCTGCAAGGACAGACATACACTGGGCCTGGGCAAGAAGCACAGCTGATGAGACAGACTCTCTACAGCAACTTCTATCAGCCACCGTGTAGAACTTGGGAGCAGCAGAGCTAAAATGGATCTTGGAGAGACCCAGATGAGAATATCAGGTAATATAAGGGCTCTGCTGCCAGGATCCCTCACAGGCCCTAAATCTCACCTGGGGCTCTGGACTGCAGTCCTGGGTGGGCAACTGGCAGAACTGAGCACAAGCACCAAAATCCTTTATGAGATTTAATCCTAAATTACTACTAGAATTTTGCAGCACCAGAATTTAAAGTTTAATGCAAATCTTGTGCCTCAGCCATAAAACTGTGCTTTCTTGTTTCCTTAAAAGGCTTAGGCCACATCTTGAAAAGTAAGTTTGTTAGAGGAGGAGGACAAGGTAATTGTTTTGGGCACCATCAGCTAACTATATCTACTTCCTCTTGTGAAGGGGCTTTCTCTTATAAAGGGTATCTACAGTCCCAATTAATGCTTTACAGGTTACAAGGGTGGCAGTGGGGAGGGAGTAGACTTCCAAACTTTTACTAACAGTTACATTCCTGCTGCAGGACAAAGCCAAAGCAATGCAATCTGTGAGGACAAGACCCAAGATGCATATATATTATTTTGCCCAGAGAACAAGTATTAGACATGTTTAGTTAAAAAGTTCCCATGATTTTGAACAACAATTTCAACTTTTCTGGATATCCACCTAAGGGTGAAAGTGCATTTTTACTGCCTTAGTAGCATTTAGTGTTAGAAAACTCTGAAGTTATATGTTGTTAAGAGGCAAACTGCAAGATCACCAAAAAGTCCCTCTCTGCTGAACAGAACATGCAAATTTTAAGAATTGGGTAAGGCAGGAGAAATGCCTTACTGTGCTCTGGGTGCTATCCTGCCATCATCCAGAAGTGCTGAGGGCACAAATGGAGCAATGTACAGGAAAGAGCAAGAACACAGCAAGGGAAGAAGAAACATGGATGATTACGCCCAAGTGCCAATGACAGAGAAGTGTGAAAGAAACGGCAGCATGAAAAAGGACAGCCTGGGGAAAGGAGACACGCTGAAGAACAGAACCATGTAAAGAAGGGAGAGAGCAGAAACAGTACATAATGCATCCTAGGGAGGGCATTATAAACCAGTATTTAAACTAGAGAATTTTTTCCACAAAAATCCGAGTTTAAATTTTAATACATCAAAGCTCAGTATATGACACTGCTGACTCTGGCCCTCTGCCTTCCTCATCTGACAGAAGCCACCACGGCTACAGCAGCACGGGTCCCTCTGTCAGCTGCTCCAAATGGGAGATATCACTTCTGCCATGGGATTGGTCACCTTCAACAAGGGGCAGTGAAACCGCAGCAGCTGCTGAGTGCAAGGGGAATCCCTCACATGTGCCAGCAAAACTCCACAAGTCCTCACCTCTACAATTTCATTTGAACCCGTAATGGCAAGTGCTGGTCAAAGAAGAATAAAACAATATATGAAATATAAAACAAGACAATAAAACAATGTGCAAAACTGCAGACCATGCTTGCTCTTTATGTTGAAACTCTGTGAAGAACAAGAAAAACAAATGCATAGAAGAAAAATTACATTAAACAGAAAAGAGCTGTTATCTCCAAGGCTTCTGATTATCCATGATCTGGCTTCCTACCTTACACTTGTAGTAATGCTTAGTGCAAGTCCTTGTGCATTTGTTTAACAGGAATGAAACACGTTTGATATTTTGTGAGAAACCGAAACGTGTTTAATTAGCCAGTAATAAAAAACCCCATAGAATTCTAACTCATAGGAAAATATTTTTGCTTCATTGTGAAAGGCTTTGGGGCTTTTTAGGACTAGACAATCAGGCTAAAAATGAAACAGCGGTATGCCGGTGACAGGTTTTCTAAAATCCACAGGGCTGCTTTGGAGTTTAAGGAAGATGGAACGCCACACTCAGTGCCTCACTCGGTGGTGTTCGGTCACAGGCTGGATTCGATGGTCTCGGGTTTCTTCCAGCCCAATTCATTCCCTGATTCTCCGTGTGATTCTCCTTGAAAAATTTTATACAAGTCACGACACCGCTTCGAGAAGCTTCCAAGAACACATCGTTGCCTTACACTGCCTTCCAAAACTGCCCGGGATAACGACGGGTGCCCTCCCCCCCGCCGCAGGACGTGAAAAGATTCTCTGACAGCTCCCGATACCACCCAACCTGCAGCCCAGCCCAGCCCGCCCCGCCCCTCTTTGACACGAAACAGGGATAATCCACGTTTAAGTGAAGAATGGCCAGGGCGGGGCCCAGACCAGGACGCTGCCACTGACAACATCCCTGCAAGCCGCCCCATCCCCAAACCCTCTTCATCTCATTCCATCCCATCCCATCCCCTTCCCATCCCATCCCCTCTCCGTTCCGTCGCGTCCCGTCCCGTCTCGCGCACGCGCAGAGCGCGGGCAGAAGCCCCGCCCCCTTCCTGCCCTACGCGCTCCCCCGCGCGGCCCGGCGGGACGCGCACGCGCACGAGCTGCTGCCCCGCGCCCCCGCCGTTGGTCCGCCCGGCGCGCACGCGCACCTCC
>VWZD01013617.1:582601-615146 GCA_013396695.1 Sakesphorus luctuosus
GCCTCGTGGCGGCCGCAGCAGCGGAGGGGGGAGGCGCTTCCGCGCACCGAGAGCGGCCGCGGGGCCGCAGCGATGGGCGGGGGGCGCCCTGGGGCCCGAAGGGGCTGCCACGGCTCCCGGACAGGGGACTGTGCGTGACGGTGCGGGCGGCCCTTCCCGTCCCTCCGAGATAAAGGGTGGCTTGAGGAAGACATCGTGGTCATTACCACCCGTAACGACGGCGCAGGGACTGGGCGTGTGTCAGCGCAGTGGCTCGCAGGCCGGCAGGANACAGTGCCCAGGCCGGAGCGTTTGTGGGAGCACCATGGCAGGGCTGTCACGTGCGGGCAGGGCACGAAGCTGCTCGGGCCTCTCTGTTCTCGCTCCTCGCGTGGCAGATCCATTTCTCTTCGCACTAAACTGACGGGTTGGTCGAGTTGCATTTTAACGAAACTTGCCATTTTCGCGAAGTGGTGGTGCTTCCCTAAAGTTCTATCGATAGCGAAACTTCCCATGTAGTTCTGGCCATATTAACAACTCAGCTTGTTCACTTGGAGGGGATTTCGATGAAAGAACCAAATGTGACTGGTTGGAAGTTTTATGGAGTCCAGTTGAAAGAAAAATAGTAATTTGCCCCCTAGAACAGCATACATGATTTCAAGTACAGTTAAGTAAATACCTTTGTATTATGATGGTTTTATTTTAAAGGACTTGAAAGTGAGAGACTTAAATTACAAATTTTTCAAGCAATTAAATTAACTGGCTCTCAAAATTGGCTTTAGCATACAGCCATTATCAGGTGAGACTTTGGGGTACTGATAATATCTCTATGTAAGTAGTAGAAGTTAGTGCCTCATCTTAATAAGTAGATATTCCGCTTAATATCAGCTCGCTCAGTTCAGAGAGCTGTTGGTTTATTCAGCCATTGTTTAGGATGAGACGATTTGAGTGCTTGTTTTGACATGCTTTGATTTCATTCAATAAAAGTGTATGGTGCAGTTTCTCGAAAAGGTCACTACTCGATATGTCAGGGCAGAAGCTGGAGGTAATTTAAATGCTTCTCCTTAGTATTGACAGAATCCTGTAAGGGCCGACTTTACATTGTCATTAGTTGAGCAACCAGTACATTTTGTGACTTGGTTTGTAATCTGTCAGATGTGGGAACAAATACAGCTTTTTCACCTGCGCAGTGCGTAATTCAGAGTTTGAGAATCTGCTGTTACTCCAGATGTTGTAAGTATTTTTCCAGCTTCGGGAAACACGTGCATTTTTTTATAACTAGTTCAGTTCAGCTAAAAGTGTTTCTCTTCTGTATCAAACCTGAATCTCGCATGTATCTGAAAGCACTTGTTTACAATATATTTCAGTGATACTGCGTGATTATACTTTTTCAACATTTTTAGAATTGGATACTCTTTGCAAACACCTACAAAGTATTTGCCAGTCTTTTCTTTTTTAATAGATCATCATCTGAAACTATGAAGTAGGAGCTCTGACAATGAATGGCAATTCTTACAGTAATATTGGTTTCATTTTGATTCCAAAGTGCGTTTTCTTGGTTTAGCCAAATTTTTAGCTAAATGTCAGGCCTATTAAACAGCCAGTAACAACTAGCTTCTGTTTTGAAAAATGTCTTTGAAGGTGTGCTTGGCATTACCAGCTGTCTGTAAACTAGGGATCTCAAAGCTCTTCCAAAAACTAATTAGACCTGGTGACACATTTGTGAGGTATGCACACGTTTCGTAGTTGTGACTTTCCTGAATTTGAGTCATAGTCCGGAGTAAAACTCAGGCAATCTTGTTTAGTCACTAAACTAGAAATATTCTTGAGTAATCTGAAACTTCAGGGTACTTCAGATTTTTAGAAAGGTTATGTTTCCAGAGGTTAATTATTTCATAACTACTACTATTTACATTTAGCGTGGGTTAGCATTAAGTGTATATTCTGTGTGATTTTGAAATTGTTAAAGTGGACTGTCCAGTTGCTCACGACTAAAATGGGAGCTGGTGAGTCATTCAGAGCTCCAGCAGAATCAGCAGAAGTACAGCACGGGTAGGTGTGTCCATCGGTAACAAGTTCCCTGCTGAATGGAGTTGGCTCCTGCAGCCGGTACAGCCTTTTATGGCTGGAATGTAATGGAGTGAGCTGCTTTCATTAGCTGTGAATTTTAATGAAAGTAGCTTGTGTGCTGCAGATGGGATCTAGTAGTGTTTTAAAAATCTACTGTGGAATGACAATGTGGTGTTAGTTAAGTGGAAATATTTAAAATTCTTGTACTTCTGCTCCATAGGAGAGAGGAGAAGAGCTGCTGAGAGTTTCCACGCTGTCCTTATGGAGAAATTGCACTGGTCTAAGACACAGGCTCACTATTAGTCAAGAGTGGTAATGTTTGCAAAGACTGGTAGGAACACTCATTTTTGAGGAGTGTCAGAATTATTCTAGGAGCAATTAGAATGAATTAGAAAAGCCTCTTTTCTAGTAAAGGAAACCCTGTTACTACTTCTGGAAATAATGAACTGTTTGTTGCTGGCACTTTCATTGGTGCTGGCAGTAATAATTCTGATGACTTCCAGTGCAATAGTGAAGTCTCATATGTTTCTACTGTGACCAGTCTGATATCCACAGTTCTTTTTTCCCTTCTTTTTTAACCATCTCCCCGCCCCTGCCTTTTGTAGTGTAAAGCTTTCCAGTGATTTTTCCTCCTCAGTATCTAGGGTTTCTTTTCTTTCCTGCTTAACTTATACTAAAGTTTTTGAAAGCTTTATTTACTTATTTAGGAGACTGGCAATGCTTGTATTTTGTGGTTACTGTCATGTGAATATGGTAATAGCATCAGTAATTTTTTTCCCCGTGAAAATGTTAGATGTCTCTCTTTAACATCTACAGATGTCTTTTGGAGAATATAATCTTACAAATTCACTTGTAATCTGAAAATGTGACAAGAATAGATATAAAACTTGGTGTATCAGCTGAACCAGAGGCTCATTGCAAATTTTCTTTACCCACGATATGCAACAACATAGATAAAGATAAAAGCAGCACTTACAGAAATAAAATATTAAATAAGGGTTTCCACAATGCGATTGGCCCGTGATGCTCCCAGGGAAAGTAATTAACTGACATGGGTGCTGTTTTTTTAAACTACGTTGGTTTCAGTCTTACTAACATCATATTGTTCTGCTGTATGCAAAGTACAGGGAAGGGAGTTAGCACCAGTGGGTGTGACTTCACGTATTTCCTGGGACTTTTGTCAGTGTTCTTCCAGACATAAAGGAATAATGATGAAAGGAGCTGCCGTACTTCAGAACTGTTGCTCTTTCTTGACTTAAAACATTGCAGACAGTTCTTGTTGCTTTGAAGGGACATGTGAACACAGAACAAGTCTTGATACTTCCCCATCTAAATGAAGTGATATTTTAAATGTAGGATTTGGAAAGCTGATTACGGAGTTCTGCTGGAAAAACTGCTCCGTTGGAGTAAATTAAGTGCTAGTTTTGAATCTCTTTAAACACAGTCTCTTAACTGAAATTCCATCTCAGATTTTTGGTCACTAAGGAAACAGTTGTGTGGAACAGCTGCCTGAACTAGGCTCAAACATCCACCAAGCAGAGATTTTGTCAGTTTAGAGGTATTGGTGATGTAGGAGTCTTATGCTAGTTTTTGTAAAAGGCCTCATATAGGCACAAGTTGTACCCCTAAAAGCGTTTTTATTGACACAAAATACACTGCATGATATGGGCAAGGCCTGCTGATATTCACAGAAGTTCAAAATTTAGGAACTACCACCAATCCCTGCATTTTCTCCTGTCACTGTACCATCTTTTCATAGTGGGCTCCAGCCCTATTGGCTACTGGGGATTTTACAGCTTGCTCAGCTGACTTGTCCTCCTTTCTACCGAAGCTTTCCCTGAGGAGGTTCCAGTGTTTTCATTTGCATACAGCAGGGTGGGGTCTAGTGACATTGGAGGTTTGAGTTTGCACCTTGGTGTTGGTTCTGGACTTGAAATAGTAAAAGTATGATTAAGAATTGTGCTCAGAATGGTATTTGTGTGTGTATTAAGATAACTTTAGCATTTTCTACTAATTGCATGTTTTTCCAGCTGAACGAGCTTTGGATACCATGAACTTTGATGTCATTAAAGGCAAACCAGTGCGCATCATGTGGTCTCAGCGCGACCCATCCCTACGCAAGAGCGGTGTAGGAAACATCTTCATCAAAAACTTGGACAAATCAATTGATAACAAAGCTTTGTATGACACATTTTCTGCTTTTGGGAACATCCTGTCTTGTAAGGTCAGTGGAAAATAAATTGGTTTGAAACAAACTCCTCGATTTATGCTGGAAACATTCCGTGGGTATTACAACAAGGTTTTTCATTAATAGGTGGTATGTGATGAAAATGGATCCAAGGGTTATGGATTTGTACATTTTGAGACACAAGAAGCTGCAGAAAGAGCTATTGAAAAAATGAATGGTATGCTGCTTAATGACCGCAAAGTGTAAGTACATAAATACATAGTTTGGAATCAACAAACTGAAATTCATTTTCCAGCAGATAAAGATTTAAGCTTACTGAGGAAAGGCAGGTTGTTCTAAAAGTTTCTGGGTTTAAGAGATGTAGAGTTTTAGTGCTAGGGATACTAGGAATTTTGTCACCTGCCTATTTTAAACATAGACTAAGCTGAAAAAGGCAGATGGTGGACTCTAAAGAAAAAGATCTTTGTATTAATTGTCTTACAGGCCCAATATTTTAAGGAGTATTCGGGAACTTTTCTGGTGTTCTGATGTTATTGGTCAGAGATAAAATACACTCCACTGAGTATTCTGAATAACACTTCCTTTTTAAGAGTTGTGAGATAGGTGTGTTACCATTTTTTGGATGAAACTTCGAGTTAACTGAAACTTACAGTCACTTGGCACTGAAGAGCAGTCAGATGACACTCATGTTTTTATATGAACATCTGTTAATAGGCATATCTAGGAAGCAGAAAATAAAACATAGAGAAGCATAATGTTTTAAACATCATCAGTGTTCTACACTGTAGGAAGGAAGTTATTTGGCTACTTGGTTAGTGATATTTAAGCTGGGGGAGTGAGTGCCTCACAGCCATGCCTTAGCCATCATTATGGTATTTGGTCTAGTTGCAAAAGTACAGCTCTGTAAGTACTTGAGTGGTTTTGGGAAAAGGGTAACAGAAATCAGCATTGGGTACCATCATGGATTATTTTTTACACTTAGAGATGGATGGATCAAGCCACATAATAGGGAGAATGTATATTCTGAAAGTTTAGTTTTCCTGCTTGTTCTGTTCTTGACAGACATACTGTGTGTTGGGTTTTCTTATGCAGCATCCATCCTTATACAAACTTGATTAGTAAAAAAAGTAAGCATGTAGTCCTAAAAGCACATGGCTAAAATACATCGTGAGAGTTAATTTTGCTTTGAATTCCCCTAAGGTTAGGCTTTTAGAAGTAAATTAAAGCATTTTGGTCACTATCCAAATCTGCTGAATACATTGCACTGTCATTCTTACTATTCTTGATTTTGATAAATTGGGGGAAGTTATCAAAGTTAAAAATTATCAGGTTTCTGTATGGTACTTGATTGCATTTGCCAAATTTGAAGAAGTTGGCCAAGTCTGCTACAGTTGGCAGTCAGTATCAGCTATGTACAGCCTGTGCTAGAGCAGGTCCTTGGGCAGCAGAATGCTGTGTTCAGGTTCTGTTCTTTCTCTGGTGGTATGAACTGACCTTTGGTGTTCCCAGCCAATTTGCAGTGGTATTTGACAAAAGAGCATGTTGAACTATTTAATTTCACTATGTCTATTTAAAAGAAAATGTGTTTGATACAGGCTGGAAAGGTGTGTAAGGCAGTGGGTGAGGTTAGTTAAATATCCCTTGCCTAAAAGCTGGATCAGAGAGCAATAACTGCTTTAAGGCTGCCAAGTTTTTAGTATGGCAGAGGGATTATGCTGATATCTAGAATTTCTGTTTGGCCTCTTTACTTAGTACTCTTTTCATTGTCCAGCTCCTGTTGTCAAAGGCTGTTTTGTAAGAGTGAACAATCTCGCCAATGGCTTGAAAGCATTTTCATGCTTGGTAAATGCAATAAGCTTGCTGATGTAGCAAAGGATAGTGGAATTGTTTTTCTGGTGGAATTTTACTGTAAATAATTTATCTAAAGAATTTCATACCTATAGTGGACGTGACTGATTAAGAATAAAATATTATGCCAGATGATCAAAGTAAATTTTTAAACCTTGACAGACTTGCTTTAATCTATATTATTCTGTCCTTTCTGCAACTAGGTTTGTTGGACGGTTTAAATCACGCAAGGAACGCGAGGCAGAGCTTGGAGCCAGAGCAAAAGAATTCACCAATGTTTATATCAAAAATTTTGGAGAAGACATGGATGATGAGAGACTTAAGGAACTCTTTGGCAAGTTTGGTAATGTCTTAAAGTTTATATAAACACAAGTAAACTTGAGCTTACTTTTTATCTTATCTGTGCAGTGTCTTGCAATACAAGGAATCAGCTGGCTGTCTGATGTTGGTTTAAATTAGTGATAAAGGGCACTGAAAAGCTGGTACTTAATACCAGTTTCAGATTCATAAGCGCCTTAATAGCCAAATTTGAAATAGGCAGAACAGCATATATAATCCTGCCATAAGAAGTGTTTCAAATAATCTGAAAATGGTGTGTCCACAAACAGTCTTAAATGGGTTCCACTGTTTTATGGGAGCTGCAGGTGGAAGCGTTCTCTGGTTTAGTACAGGTTGATGTTAGGAATGCTCTGCAGAGTGCATGACAAATGAATTTGCTGTTGCCTTCATTGACCTGCAGACTTACCTCTGTTATTCAGTCACATGGTGGTGGTTGACCTAATACAAAATTATAAGGAGCTACTCCAGTGCCAAGCTATTGATTCTGCCTTGGTCATCCTCTGTTCCACAAGGCAAATTCTGGCAGGCGTGACCATGATCTAGGAACGTATACCATGTGTCACAATTGAAATAGGAAATGGCAAACACCTTAATGCAGTTACATATTCTTCACATATTATTTTCAACCTCAGCTTTTTTTTTCTTCTCCATGCTTTTGCTATTCTCCTGTGGATATCATGTAAAGCAAGAGAAAGCTTGTACAAGAGATACCTTGTAGCAGCCCTAAGCAATATTTACAGGAAATTCCTTTCTGCTATTGAAGTATCTGTGGTTGAAACAGTGGCGAATTTAGCTGATGCCGCAGCTAAATTAGCTACTCCCAATTGAGTCCCTGAACTGCAGTTTTTCAAAGGTTTGGAGTTGCTGAACTGGGATGGTGTTTCAGCAGGATAAGTGGTGAAGCACATACCCAATTGCAAGGCTTCCTCTGTGACTTTCAGTGCCTGTTTCAAAGGATGGAAGTACAAATGCTTTTTAAATGTTATAATCTTTAATGATAAAAACAATTTCATTCACTTTGAGGTGAAATTCTTATCCCGTTTTGGTTGAAAATACAGTAGGAAAGATACTCAGCCTGGCAGACTACAGCCATAATGGCTGAAGTTCAACACTGGGGCAAATTAGTAATTTCATATTAGTGGATGGCATTTAATAGATATACTATTATTGGTGCAGGAGTCCTTTGTAATACAAGCGAAATAAATTAAATGTTAAGACTTCTAGAAAGGATGTTCAAAAATGAAAAGAATACACTCTGTATATGAAGCATAAGTATGTCATTCTGTTTTAGGTCCTGCCCTAAGTGTGAAAGTTATGACTGATGAGAGTGGAAAATCCAAAGGCTTTGGCTTCGTTAGTTTTGAAAGACATGAAGATGCCCAAAAAGTAAGCTTGTGGACTTCATTTTAGAAATTCAGTAACTGAGACCCAAATAATGTGTTTCAATTGAGTGATTTGAAATCTTGAAAATTCATTTAGGTTTTTTAATTGGTCAAGAACACTGCAAAAGGAGGTGTTCTCTTCCTAGACGACTTAGCAGAGTTCCTGTCATTTAGAAGGCTTTGCTACGAGCAAATGTCAGTTGATCTGAGGAACCCATTAAGTCAAGATACTCTGAGACTGCTGGAGCTAATGTAGAAGTGGGGAAATCCTGAATAATTCAATAACTTGTCGTTGGGCTTAAAGGTCTCAGTGATGTTTGGACTTCACTCATGCTGGGCAGCACACAAGTGTTGTAAATTACTACATCTCTGCAAAACTGAGATGAATCATTGGATCCAATTTGATTGCACAGAATGTTTGTGTTAGGCAGAAAGGATTGTAGTTTCACACTTAAGCTCTGCAAAGTCAGCAGGAAGGCCATTAGTTTTATAGGCCGTGTTTGGCACAGCTGTAAGAAAATAGACGTGGAGCCTTGTGATGTTGCTTTTACTCTGAAGGGTGACTTTGGAAGAAGGGTCCTTTTTATTCAGGTATATGTCTATAATATGCCAGTATGCTGCTTTGATATGTCAGTTGACTATAGCAGTAGGGATACAGCATCAGGAGAGAAACTCAGTGCAGAACAAATAGCAACAAAGTTTGCTTTTCAAAAGGCATTTTGGTGATTTGTCAGTACTCCAAGCGTACAAGGAAAGAGATTAGAACTAATCCTGTCTGTCTTACATTTACATTTTTGAGTCTTGCCTACAGTCATCGATGAATTGTTTCTCTCACAGGAGTCAGAATCATGTGTTGGGTGTGTTAAACAATATAAAATTCTAATAATCTCTGTAAATGCATGTCTAATGCCTTAGATCATGAACATATACAGTAAACTGGTGACTTGTGGCTTTAAATAAATTGAATAAATCTGTGCCAGAGTTTTCACACCTTAATAGTTGTAATTGAGAACAGTATAAAGGAAAAAAGTTCATATTTTCATACTTTGAGTATTTCCTAATGAATTAATTAAAATTTTAAGAAAAAGCCATATAGTATAGAACAATCTGGTAGATGCTAGTTTCAGATGTTACTTTTAAGGACAGAACTAGGTGAATTAGATATTTTCAACTTAATTTGCCTAATTTTCTCTGCCTTTAGCAAGATACGGCTGGAGAAATAGTTCTTCTTGTGCCACTTGGGGTTTTTTCACTCCAGCTTCATTTTATTTTGCATCCTCATAACTTGTTAACAGGACAGAAGCATACTTGGAAAGCAATTTCCCCATTACTTTAAGTGGGGAAATCTTGGGATATTTTGTTCCAGTTAGTGATATTTTAAGATGGATTGGCTCTTTTACTGGAATCTGTATTTAAACTTTTACATTTGAATTGCATTTTTTTGTATGTCTGAAAAACAGTGGAGTACAAAGTGTTGCTAACCTTTTGTTTATTCGTGAAGGCTGTAGATGAAATGAATGGCAAAGAACTCAATGGGAAACAAATCTATGTTGGCCGGGCTCAGAAAAAGGTGGAAAGACAGACGGAGCTGAAGCGCAAGTTTGAGCAAATGAAGCAGGACAGGATCACCAGATACCAGGTTCAGTTTTAATTCAAGAGGACTACCTTTGTTACATGACAGAACACTTGCTTTCAAAAATAACTTGCCTGTTTTCTTAGGGTGTAAACCTTTATGTGAAAAATCTTGATGATGGGATTGATGATGAGCGTCTCCGAAAAGAGTTCTCCCCATTTGGTACAATCACTAGTGCAAAGGTAAAGTTCACAGATTGTGCTCATCCATTCTCTGAAAATAAATAGTGGTCCTTCAAAGAAAATTATTTCATTGACTAACAGATGGGACCCACTGTATATCTGGACATCTGCTTTCTTGATTACTCTACATCTTGGGTACATCATCCTTTCTTGTACTGACATTAATGTGATAAAAATTACATCTTTTTAGTGCAATAATATGTTCATTATTACTTCACTGAAATTTTCATCTCTATTCAGTTAACAGCTAGCTGTTAATGAAGTGATAATAGTCCTTTCTTTAAATAATTCAGTAAAATAAACCCATGATCTCACTTCTAGTGATCTGAAACAAGAAACTCACACAAGTTGAGGGGATGTGACACAGGGTATTTAGTTTTAAAACAAAATTTTGTATTGACAGGTCATGATGGAAGGTGGCCGCAGCAAAGGATTTGGATTTGTATGCTTTTCGTCACCAGAAGAAGCCACCAAAGCAGTCACAGAAATGAATGGTAGAATTGTGGCTACTAAACCATTATATGTAGCTCTAGCTCAGCGTAAAGAGGAGCGCCAAGCTCATCTCACCAACCAATACATGCAGAGAATGGCAAGTGTTAGAGCAGTACCTAATCCTGTAATCAATCCCTACCAGCCAGCACCTCCTTCAGGTTACTTCATGGCAGCTATCCCACAGGTACGTGTAGAGATGGGTAACTGAATGTTCTGTAATGTGTATAAAATCTGTTTAGATTTAAATAAAACTAGTATCATGTGTCCGTAATTTCAGCATTTTAACTTCATAGTAGAAGGGTGGTGACTGTTTGCAGACAACAAAGTTATGCAATGCTTTTACATTTGGCAGACTCAGAACCGTGCTGCATACTATCCTACTAATCAGCTCGCCCAACTTGCTAGACCGAGTCCTCGCTGGACTGCTCAGGGTGCCAGACCTCATCGTAAGTCACTTTTTTACCTCTCTCTGGTGATTGTGGTAAGCTTTGCAACATTTATCTTTGCACTTTAAAATACCTTTCATAGCGTTGCAGTATCAGTCTCTTCTTTGTCGTGTTGTCACCATGCAGTGTTTCAGCATGTAACAACTTATTTTCTAAACTGTAGCATTCCAAAACATGCCTGGTGCTATCCGCCCAGCAGCACCCAGACCGCCATTCAGTACCATGAGACCAGCTTCTTCACAAGTTCCACGAGTCATGTCAACACAGCGTGTGGGTGAGTTTGATTGTGCTAACTTTAGGTATTAGACTTCTCTTATAATTTTGCTGATTAAGAATGATTTCTCAAAAGCATTCAGAAGTTCAGTATCACATGTGATAACACTTCCCTCCTTTTCCAGCTCTTACTAAATGAATAAGCTAATACCACCTGCTAGGAGTTGCTTTAAATACTGTCCCAGCAAAGACTCCATCTGTGATCCATTCTCTAGGATGAAGCAATTTTTTTCTTAATGTGTGTGCTTTAGTAATACTGTATGATGGCTTGTCATTTCTAAGCATCATTGTGGCAATTTTTATAATAGGTTGCATGTAGGAATACTGAGATGGTAGAATTTCAGCTCTTTCTGCTTTGTCATAGAATGCTGTGAGCCAGTATCATGTATGCAAAATCTGCACACCACTGAATGAACCAGAATTGATTTTAGTCACAGACTCATAGAGTGATTTGGGTTGGAAGGGACCTTAAAGATCTAGTTCCAACCCGTCTACCATGGGCAAGGGACACTTTCCACTAGACCAAGGTAATCCAGCCTGGTCTTCAACACCTGCAGGCATGGGGAGTCTACAACCTCTCTGGAAGCATAATTCTCTCAGAATATATTAGATAGCTATTTAATTCCTATAAGTATCCTTTTTAGAATGACTGATGTAATGTGCTCAGAATATGGTGTCCTTTAGGTAAGAATGAAATTAAAGTGGGTGTTTTCTCACAGATCTTTTTTCAATAGCATGTAAGAAAAGCAATTCATTAGTGAAGTGAAAGTAGCATCCAGTAAATATCAAGCTTTGAACCTTCAGATACGACTGTTGGTACAACAGTTGACAGAGCACCACTGAGATGAATCTATAATGCAATACCTAAATTAGGTGTTCAGTTTGAGTTGGTTTGTTGTGGTTTTAACTTGTACAGTTTAAACTAAATTAAAGTAATAACAATTATTCACATACGGAATTATGTCACTGTTTTTTCAGCTAATACATCGACACAAACGATGGGTCCACGTCCTGCGGCAGCAGCTACTGCAGCTACTCCTGCTGTACGCACAGTACCACAGTACAAATACGCTGCAGGAGTGCGTAATCCTCAGCAGCATCTTAATACACAGCCACAGGTTGCTATGCAGCAGGTATGGCATTTTAGGAACTGCTCCATGCTTTTACTGATGTTTTTTGCAGAGGGAGGGGGAGGGGGGTACTTGCAATTAAGAGTTGTCTTTCTAAAATTCGGGCTCTGTATTGTGGCAGCAGAGTAAAAGCATTGTGGTGTTAAATATATTTCAGGTTCACCCGGGACCAGATGTGATCCTGTGCTCCTTTGTACTTTCTAGTTCCTTGATACCTTAGCCTAAATTCTTGTGTTTGCCCCTCAGTGGAGTGGTTGCTAATAACCTTGAACATCACTCAGCTCTGACCAGTACCATTTGATTAAATTGACTTTGTTGTAATTTCTTCTTTGCTTCTGGCAGTGTAGGCCTTGTTTATGCTGAGTTGTTAAATATTGGATACTTGAAGCTTTACCTAACTATGAACTAGAATTTAATTTTCCAATGGTGTCAAATTAATTTGCAGCCTGCTGTCCATGTGCAAGGTCAGGAACCCTTGACTGCTTCCATGTTGGCTTCTGCCCCTCCACAAGAACAAAAGCAGATGTTAGGTATGTATATGATACCGTTCTCTACGTATTGTAGCAGAAGAGCAGACAAAGTACTCTTTTATCAGTCTTAAAATGCAGAGTAAATGGTTTTAGCAGTGGAGCAAGATGTTTGTTTCCCTTTTCCCTTAAATCTAGTCTGTGTTTGTCAAGTGAGATTTGTCCGTGATTAACTTTTTTATCTCTAGGTGAACGCCTATTCCCTCTCATTCAAAGCATGCACCCTACTCTGGCGGGTAAGATCACTGGTATGTTGCTGGAGATTGACAACTCTGAACTCCTCCACATGCTTGAGTCTCCTGAGTCTCTTCGTTCGAAGGTAGGTGGACTTTTGCCTTACACTGGTTTGGTCAGCGGTGAAGCCTCACTGATCAGACAAGTGTTTATGCTGGCACAGTGGAGCAGCAGCAACGCAGCAGTGGCTCAGGGCAAGAGTATCTCCTTCACAGGGTGGCAGTGACTGAACTGTATTGTTATCTCCTTTTTTTTTGTTGTTGGTTCCCTAACAATGCAGACATTGTTTGTATGTATAATTTACACTGTATTACTAACTTAAGGATAGAGAAATTGCTAAGCTTCCCTTTACTAATTTTTCTTCTTTACTTAACAGGTTGATGAAGCTGTAGCCGTACTACAAGCCCACCAAGCTAAAGAGGCTGCTCAAAAGGCAGTTAATAATCCCACTGGGGTTCCAAGTGTTTAATAAGTAAGTCTTTAAACCCTCTAGTTTCATAGGCTGACTGGGGCAGTAGTGTTTGGTCCATGGCTTTATAAGCAGCATGTGTCCAGGCCCTACATCATTTACAGCCACAGAAAGTAGCAGCTGTGGTAAACAAATATCTGTGCTCACTCCTGTGGTCCAGTTCTGTAGCTCTTGGTTAGTAAAAGCTACTGACACACCTTGTGGTTTTAGCTGGTACTAGAGCATTGTTTTTAACAGCACATTTAGCTGGAATTAGTTCTATGCATGTGTGCAAAAATGAGCAGTTGTGACAAATGCCATTATTCATACTGCTGTTTGAAAGGAACTTGTGGAATTGAATTAAGCTTAAAGTGGTAGTCTGACCCTGTTTTTTCTTAGAAATTCAATAGCTTATTTACACTGTAATTTGTATATGCTTTCCAAAATCTAAAATGATACAGTAATTGAAAACTAAACTGTAAAAATTCAGCTATATATTGTCTTGATTTCACATTTGGGTGAATTTAACTCTGTCAGTTAAAATACTGATTTTTCCTTACTGCCTTCTGTGGGGTTGTTATTATAATTGTGCATGACAGAGCCAAAAGGTGGTACCTTTACAATTTTGACAGGGGAAAATGTGAAAAATAATAAATCAATATTTATAATAATCAACATCTTCAGTAAATACTGAGGATAAAAATCTATTACCTCTTCAGTCTAGTTAGGTTTTTGCCTGCTTGTGAACTTACTTTTCCACATTTGTAGTTATCATTTGAAGATGCCTGATTTAACATTTGATCACACAGAATTTTCTTTTTTATGGTGTTTTAATTTCTGCCGTTTTCCTTTTGGAGGCAGAACTTGAGTTGTGTTTTATATACATTTCTTTTTTTTCCCCTTTTTTGCTAGTGACAGTTTCATACCACAGATAAACAAGTGCTGAGTAAGTCCTCTCCTAAACTAAGATGCCCAGACTTTGAGACTACTATTCCACCTGCTCCGTTATGTTTTAGTAATTGGAAATTGAAAATACAACTGAGGGTAGTTAATCTGATGAGCCTCAGTCTGCTTGGCCTCAAGAGTAGAAGTGACTTGCAGTTAAGTTAGTCACAGTAACAAACTTTGTGTTCAGGCATTGTCTAAAGCTGTGCTGTGTGAAATACTGTTCAGTTCTAGAGCCAGTTTTGTCTTGCCAGGGATCACAGACATTTCATACTTTACTTTGGTGTCTGTAGAAACTGATCCACTGCTTGTAAAAATCTTTGATGTGATCAATTCCATGAAAGCCCAGAGTGCTGTCTGGCATTCAGCTGCAGAAAGCATGTCAGGAAACATAAGGTGATGCTGTAATTGTAGAACCTAACAGCCTTGTTTTTGTTTGCAGAAATATCCGGGACTACAATCTAGAACTTCGCTTCACCGAAGAAAAAAAATCTAAACATGGAAAAACTATTAAATATTGAGAAAAACATTGCAAAATATAAAAGAAATAAAAAAAGGAAAGGAAACTTTGAAGCTTACGTACAGAGCAACGCCGGGGCTAGCAAAACAAATGCTAGTCCTAGATTACTTATTGATTTAAAATTTAAAAAAAATAGTAAAATAAAAAATACAAATTAATGTTTTATAAACCCGGGGAAAAGAATTTTCAGCACAGTACAAAAATTTAAAGCATTCCTTTCTTTAATTTTGTAATTCTTTACTGTGGAAAAGCTCAGAATATCACCACTGTTTTAGTTGACAGTGGAATTGATAGCTGAGCAAAAAAACATAATTTGGATTATAAAATTCTTGGTTTAATAAAAATTCCTTAAACACTGACTTACTTGTGTTGGTCTCTTTTGTACTTCACATAGTATCATTCAGAATGCCAAAAACATTCTCTATAGTATGTTTTAGTGGTTTGTAAGGAAGATTGGACTCCATATAGGCACCTGTTACTGATATTATAAACTTAGGCATTAAAACCTATTAAAAGAGCAATGAGATCCATATCTGTGTTTTAAATCCCTAAGAGGACAACATCTGAGATTTTGTCATTATCTAATTAGAAATAGACCTTTAAAATACCCTCTTTGAGATGACCAGGAAGAAATGCTATTATAAAATACCTGTGTTGGAATTGCATAATGTACCAACACGTGATCACATCTGACCACCTTCACCTGGTGCTTGTTCTCAGAGGGTTTGGTGGAAGGAACAAACTCTTTGTAGGTCTCCAGCTGTGTCTGGATGGCTCACAGGCCCCGAGATGGGGGCAGGCACATGGATGTAAGTGAATGAGTGAGGATTGGCCGCAATGGACAGTGTTGGAAAATTCTATTACAGTGAACATATGAACACAAGGCATTCCTAGAACAAAAAAAGGTGAGGCTTCAGGTGATAAATGTATTGAAAACAATGCACAGAAACCAAAATATGCTTTTTACATAGTAAAAATCCTGCTGTGGATGGGACTGCTTTTAGTCCTTCGAGTTGAATATTTGTAATGCTGTATTCCCCTAACAAGCAAATGGCTTCTGTTACCTCTCTTTTTCCTCTGAGAGACCAATTGGTTTTAGTTTTTCTGCATCTGGGGGGTTTATTTTAATGCAATAAATCCTTAATAGGGGCAACTTTGGAAATCTCAGCTACCTGCTTTGCAGCTAACTTATTGAATTATTACTGAGAAAGAATACATTTAGGGTACTTTAAATCAGCAGCTTTGAAAATATCTGAAATTGAATGCTGTTCCTAATTTCTTAGTATTCACTACAAGTATCTTTTCATGGACTTCCACTTGTATCACAGAGCTCTGCATACAGTGAGCTTATACAACTTTTGATGGGGCTTTTTATCAAATTCGTGAATGGTAAAATAATTCCAGCAGCTTTACTGGCTCCAGGAACCTGCTGCTTCCTGCAAAAGGTGACCTTTCTTATCATCCTTATATATGACTGTCATAAAAAAACAGAAGGTGGTTGGGGAAGTGTTTTGATTTGTTTTTTTTTAATAAATTCTGCTTGATCTAAATCTGATTTAGGCTACAGTAGCACAAAGTAACTCTGTCACCACTTGGGGCTGATGGGACCTTTGGGTGTTTGTGTGTTAGTCACAAATGGCCCATGGCAGCAAAAGCAAGAAGAACCAGCACTAGCACATGAGCTGTTTATTTGCTACAGGACCTTACTGAGGTGGAAAGTTTTTCAGGATTAAAAGCTGAATGTGTAACCAAGCAACGTGTTGCAAGCATAACCAAGAGAGACAGGGGAACAAGAGCTTTTCTTGTAAAACAAACTTAGACTGCAAGTTAGCAGATACACAGAAGTTGTCCATCCACAGGTGGGTTATCCTGTGGTTACTGCCTTGCTTGCTTTTCCTCCATTAACAAGCGAGTACTTAAAGCAGACTTGTGGAATAGGAGGGAAGTTTTCTACCCAGATTAGCCCATAATTGGGTCTAAGCTGCTTATTCAAAACTGATAATGCAGAGGGAGAAAGGAGGTAGTGAAGATGGCATGTCATCACTGTACAGAGAATAGAGAAACAAGTGGCACAGTAGGGTAAAAGGCATGAAGATCTGTTGGTCATGGAGGAAGGCATGACCCTGTAGCCACTGCAATCCAGTGGGGCTCCAAGTGCTCTGTGTAAAGAATACAGATTCTATGGAATTCACAGGAAGGGGTTAGATCATTCTGGAAGTCTCTCTAAAATCCACATTGTACTGAGGGAATGCCAGTATTCTCGGTATCTATTGCAGTCAAAGCTTTCTGAAGTTCCCAGAAGACAGCTCACTGAGGCCCGTAATTTTTCCCCTGTGATGACCCCCCACCCTCACCCCTTAAGGAGAATGAGCATCCCCCCATGCAAAGATTTTCAGATTTTTTTCTGTTAAGTAAATTTGAGAAATAAGCCTAGCACAGAGAGGTGAAATTGGTCTGGTATAAAAGAATCCTATTTAAAAATCCCTCACTTCACTATAAAAGCATTAGGTTAAGCTTATATAATTCTTACATTCAGTCCTGTCCTGATGGAGGCAGACTGGGATAGTCTTTAATATGCAATCTTTGTGAGGTGTATGACTGGAATTAATAATTTGTGAAACTGGATGGTAAATCCTACAAGAGAGGCAGTTCAAACAAGATATGCACATGTTAAGAGGTCAAATGTACAACCTTAATTTTATGTAATGTCAACTATAAAAACATTAAAACTTTGGAGACAGTTTTAAAGATCTAAAACTATTTAGCATAATAGAAATGCTGAAGAATCAGATGATATTAAACATTTTATTTAAGGTCTATCTAAATGCTGATACAAAGGCCTAATTATTTTGAGGAATCTTAGGGCCATAGCAGGAAAGCAAGAGCAGGAAAGCAGAAAACCCTTCTGCTTGTTTCCCTAGAAAAGTTCTATCTTCAATGAGTCTACTGGACTTAAGTACTTTTTGGAATGAGCAAGTTGTTTAACATCCTGCCTATAGAGAAACTGAAAAAGGAAGAAAAGAGAAGGTCTTCCAGTTTGTACAAGACTTTTGTGGGTGTGTCAAGCACTAGCATCTGTACCAGCCTGAAATACTGGGTACCTTCTGTGATGGAAGGAAACAGTGAGGCAATTCTGGGGTGATCATGATAGCTTAAGAAAACAAAACCATGAGCTGGTCAGGTTTATTTCTTCCCATTATTGATTACATGGTAATTCCCCACTGTATACCACAGATGCCTGTTTAACTAATATATTTTATTTTATTTTGACATCTCAAAGATAGCAAACAAGACATTTGTTAGTGCCTCTATCAATGTGTCTTTGAAGTGCTAGTGTAAAACAAAGGACCATGCTGAAAAACCGATTTATGCAATAGGAGTAGAGTACTGTTCCCTTGGGTTAACAGGCAGCCTGATGGGCAGTCACTTCCTGCTGCTACACATTCCCTCTACCATGTGTCAGAGGCTTACGCTGATCCTCTACACCCTGCAGCCAGCCAGCGCTAAGCTGATTTTGCTGGATCCTCTGGTATTTCATTCCTTCAGTCCTTCCCTGTCTTCCATCCTAACCACAGCAAAAACTTTAGAGTTCAGCAGCAGCCAGAAGCCTGAAATGAGTGGTGATTTGAATGAATGAATGGTATTATATTCACCATCCGCTTTCCCAAGCAGAATGTGGCTTTATGGGCAACTAAATCAGAGGTTTGGTGCAGGGGTAATCTGGATTACACACATTCTTGCTGCTGTTCTTCTGAAGTCTAGGGAATTCAGATTTCACTGGGTCCTAAGGGATGAGGGGGCAAGATGGTGGAAATTAGGATGTTCCCGACTCTGACAATGTTATTTGCCATTTATGCTAATTAGGTGTCTACTCTTGAATAATTTGCATCTTCAGACCTTGCACCTTGCGTTTCCTTTTTGGTAATACTGCTAATGATTGCTGTGGATGACTGGATTTTCAAAGGTTGCCGCTTACCATTTTGGCTTAGGAGTCTGGCCAAAAGGATTTTCTGAAATCTATGTCTAATAAACATATTTCTGCTTGGAATAACTGGGGGAAAAGAAAACAACCAAAGAAAACCCCACAACCCAAAACTTCCCCCCAAACAACCAGGATTTATTCTCAACAGGTCTAGGAGTTGTGGTCCAAACTGATGTGTGAGCGACAGTCCTTGGGACCACAATTTTCACTAGACTTCGCTTGATGGTTACATGTTTCTGGTTTATCCTACTTGGCATTAGGTAGGAACTTCTATTTCTATGATTGGTCCTTCCATTGAAATTGATCTACTCACACAAGCAACAGTTTCATTCCCTGCTGGGGTAGTTTAGACTACTCGTATCTCCTCATAGCTTCCCATGCATGAGTTGTCCCTGAGAGGGACATTGTCACATCTGTAACTGGAAGCTTCCTTAATCCTGTCTCTTGCAACTGCTGGAGAGATTTGCCCCCAAAAGTAGCTCAGTTTCCCCTCCTGTAGTTTCAGGAACCAGTTTTGGGAAGATGAGATGAAACCACCAGCCTAGAATGACAGCTGTAGAAAATTCCTTCCCACGGTCCACAGAATAGATCCCTCTGTCTCCCTTACAATGTTTCCATTAAACTAATTCTGCAGAAGCTTCACCTGCCAGGTTACAAATGGGGAGATACAGATTTGCAGTGTGGCTTGGGATGCAAATGAGAAGGCACACAGCAGCCTTGCTCAGGAGGGAAAGAGAACCCCTTCCAGAGCTCTGAGTGTGGGGAGCCTCATCTCCTGGGAAAAAAACAGGGTGCCTGTGACACCGAGGGCTCCAAAGCTGGCTTTGTAAGAGGGTGGTTGTGTGGGTGCTCCTGAAGTCTCCAGACTGCTTATATTTGGCTGCACAGGTGAAGAGTAAAAACAAGTCAGGTTATCAAAGATATTATACAATGTCATTTTGTATACTCTACTCCGTTTTATCCACAATGCCCACAGTTAATCCTGTTTCTTGAAAAACCTTGTTGCCCTGGGAAGGGCTTTTCCACAGGTCATTTAATGAGTCCCAGCCTTCCCAAAGTAAGCTTTTCTCCCTGACAAAAGGCCTTTTGGCGAGGCTGGAGTACCACACTCGCATCAGGCCCCGGGTTGCAGGGCAGGCCTTGCAGCAGCAGCATCTCCTTGCTGATGAACTCATTTCACCTCTTCAGTAGCGCTGCTTGTGTCAGACTACACTGACTTCCACAGTGATCCACGGGAGAAGGCCCAGTCCCACAGCACCTTTCCCTCCGGGATACCAGAAGCTGCTAAAGGAAGCTGTGAAACACAGCAGGCATGAATCATCCTTGTTGCCTGGGAATAAGTGAGAAACAAAAGTTCCAGACCAGGGACAGACTTGCAATTTTAACTACACTTGACTTCCAGTGAGGTACTTTGTGAAAGAAAGAACTTTCTTTTCTTATGAACTTGCTTCCTACCCCTTTCACCAGACCGTCCCTGTTTCACATTTTTTGAAAAATAGCGACTTATTGTCACTTTGTAATGAATTACCCCTTCATAGTCTCCTTCACAGAGCTATTCTCAACTTCGCCCGTGCTCTGCACCGGCGTTCCAGGGGCCTCCTGGACGGTGCCCGCTGCGAGCACCGCTCGAGGCTCACCCACCATCCATTCCCCCGCTCTGCCCCTGACCCAGGGAGGCCCCAGGGTGCAGCCGCCCCTCACCCAGCCCCTTTTCGGAAGAGGTTTTAAAGCAAAGCCGCTGCTAAAGCTGTGCCCGGCCCGTCTGAGTGCCGCTCCCCACCTGCGCCACCCGGCGCCTCCCTCCGTCCATCCGTCCTTCCATCCTTCCTTCCATCCGTCCCTCCACCCGTCCGTCCTTCGGCACCGCCGTGAAGCTGCACTTCAGCATCGCCGCCGCGGAGCTGCGGGAGAGGCGCGGGGGGCGCTCGGTGGCGGGCGCGGGGCGGGGCAGAGCGGGAGGGTCTGCCGGTGCTGTGCCCGCAGCTGTGCCCGCAGCTGTGCCCAGTGTGCCTGGAGGGATTCCTGCCCTGCAGGGCCCGGCACGGCCCCTCTGGGACGCTCAGGGAAGGGCACCCCGAAAAGCCGCAGGCTGCCGTCGGACCCGCAGCCAGGCTGGACTGTGGAACAGGAGGGGCTCTCCGGGCTCCCAGGATCCCAGGTGGGATGGGGGCAGCCACTTGTTTCGCCCCAAATCCGTGTTATTGAAGCCGTCCTTCATGCTGACACCACCACGGGGAGGATGCGCCAGGTGCCAAGCCATGCCCTGCCCTCCCACCTGGCCCTCACACCCACCTGGTCCTCCTGACGCTGCCTTGGGGCACCTGTGTTTGCAGGGTGAAAGGCAGCAGCAGCTGAGAGGCAAACCCAAAATAAAGCCACGGGATGCAACAGAAAGGTATGTTAAACCTGCTTAATGGGAAAACTGTCCCAGCAGCAGTGGCTGTCGGCTCCAAGTACCTCTTTTCTGTGGCCTCTGGCAGAAAGGTGTAGCTGCTTAATTTGGGTCATTAATCCCTTGAACAACTCTGGAAAGTGTATGTAGGTCAGTCCAAGCAAATTGCACAGTCAATTGCAGGACTTTTCTGGACAAGTGTCAGATCCTTTGGCCTAAGCACATACCTCAGTTGTGACCCTTTCCACACAGGCAGTTAGAAAACAGCTGAACACAGGCTTGGAGTATTCCAAGGAATAGGGGGCATCAAGGAATAATGTATGGCCCAGGCAACTGAAGTGGATTATTTCAGGGTGAAATTGAGTGTTTATCTCTATTTTTGTTTTGTTCCATGTTGGGTTGCCTCTGTCCCTTTCCCCTCTATCCTTCCTCTGGCTTTCTTAGGAAAGTTAAAGGGAGCATGTGCTGTTGAGCTTTTCCATGAAAGCAGAGTGGCTGCCAGCCTTCTCACTACTAGCCTGTCCCTCTGGCCACTGCCAGTCCTTGACTCCAAGTGAATTCTCTCCCAGCTTCTCCATGAATCTGGGTGCACCGTCAGTCATCTTTACCTCCACTACCCTATTTTAGGGCCCTTTTTGATGAACACTTCTCATGGTGGTGGGTTAGGTATGTTCATCTTCTCTCAGCAGCTTCCTTGCCGTGCTCTCAGTTGCAGTGATAGGAGTGCTCTGAACCAGGTTTTAAGTCAGTAAACCTGGATGGGGGTCCATCCATCCCTCCCATCTCTGAAGGACTGCACAGGCAGTTGGCATAGCACAGCTAAAAGGCAGTTGAGTGACAGCAGGGCTGCAATGAGGAGCAATGTTTGCTGAGGTGTGCTCTTGGAGTTGCAGCCCTGCAATTCTGTTCCCTGTGGGACCTCTCACAGTAATATTTTGCTTTGGTTAACGGAGCATTTTGGATAATCTATCTGAACTAATAAACCAGCTTATGTATTTGCTTCCTTTTTCAAAAGGCCGACTGTTTCTTGCTCAACAGGTTTTAACATCATTAGTGCTCTCAGCAAAATCTTTCCTTTCTCTGCATCCTCTGTAATTGACAGTTTGCCTCTTGCTGGGCTTTGCTCCTTATCAGCTGAATTTTATTTTCAACTCCTTCATTCCTGCTGTTGGTAGCTCACACACTTGGTCTTGAAGTTTACAACTGCACTGCTGTCTCTTAATTGCCTTTTCTATACTTCTGTGAAGTTGTTTGTCAATATTATCTCCTGTTCTGCTTATTTTGCTTGAAATACTCTGTTAAGGTAGAAAAATGCACATGTATGAGAAGTCTTAAGATCCAGGATACAGTAATTTTCACCCTCCTGACCAGATGGCACATAGTGACTGCAAAGTCCCACAGACACAACAATTCTGTTATGGATGCAGGACGTGAATTAGAAATAAGCTTCCCCCATGGGCAGTTCTCTGTGTGGTTATACTTGAGGGTATTTCTTGAACACTACTCTGGAGAATTTGTCTGTGACATATGTTGGATGTGATGCTGAACTGATTGTGCCTCTTTCAGGGTAGCAATTTCTAAAGCACTGTTAGTCTGCCTCTACAAGTTCCTCTCCTAACTTGTGATGCAAAATCAAGACACATAATTCTTGTTTGTGAGGCTGAGCCTTATCTGTCCCATTTCTCCTGTTGTGCATTTTCCTACTTCCCATCTCTTTATGATCTGAGAGTGCTTCTTTTGTTTGACGCTTCCAAACTCTGTTCCTTGCTGTCTCACAGAGCAGTTGTTCTCTTCAAAAGGACAGTCTGAAGGCAGCAGTGGCTCAGAGTCACTGTGTTGTGATGAAGCATATGAGATTTTGGATGGAGACGTGCAGATATACTGACTGTGAGCAACTTACCTGTAGGTACCTTCCTTCTAAATGCATTTCTCAGCCTTCAACTGAGGACCCAAGGCAAATGGCATAGAGGGAAGTGTGAACAACCAAAAATGATACATTAAAAGAGATCTTGCTTAGAACAAGTTGTTTAGGCAAGGCTGGCAGAAATGCTGAGGAGAGTTGTGCAGCTTTAGCCCTTCTCCTCTTGTGGGGATTGGCACTTGGCTGTGGAATTCCAGAAGGCGCCTGTCTTGGTCTGAGGATTTACAACCTTGAACTTCCTCTGGTATATGGGCCTTTGTATTGGCTATAAGAGTGTCCAGAGGTGGCTCTGCCTTCTCCCCTTTAGCCCCTGCTTTTAGGAGCCAGAACATTCAGGTGTGGGAAATCCAGTCTTCATTTCCTCCTCTGTCTTGAGTATTTAGGTATTAAGTATTAGCAGCAGAAGGACAGCTGAAGGAAGAGTCTCCCTGTGCTTGGGATGAAGCCCACACATGTAGGGCAGTGCTGTTTGCACTTGCTGAACTGAGATTTGTGTAGCCATTCTCTGCAAATTACTATGAACAGCCTCAGCTGGAGTGTCAATGGCAGATGGACATGCATTTGAAGCATCCATGCTCTACCCTAGATTGACCAGGGGCCAGGCAGTGCTCTGTACTGTAGCCATGCTGTCCCCTGGCTGTAGTTCTCTGGGGGCTGCACGCTGACCAGGGCCCCCCTAAGAGCAGAGCTGTGGGGCTTTATTCTGCTTTATTTATGGAGAGGCAAGGCTCTCTTGCAAGAATAGCTAAGTTACAGAAGCTTCAAGAGTGGGGACAGAGATCATCTGGAAAGCAGTTTGTGCATTAAAAATGTTACTGGATTTCCTTGAAATTGAACAGCTGCTGAAGATCAAGGCCCTTCCTGGTTTCTGTCTTTGTGATATTGTGTTGCTTGCCTTTGGTTTTTCAGTTTGGCAGCCGCTTAGCAGGTCTCTCTCTAAAGAAATATAATAATAAACTTAGTAAAGAAATGCCATTATCATTAACCTACTTCTGTCGTAGAACTGAAAGGAACAGATTATTTCTTGCAATTGTTGGAGCATTCACTGAGTTACTTCAAGGCAGGGAGTAAATAAGAAGTGTCTTCTGTGGGGTTAATAGTGAAATGCAAGGCTGATGGATTCTGGTTGTGATGTCAGCCTCTACTGAGTCACTTAGCAGCATCTGTGATCTCTATAAACAACTGTTGGGGAAATAGTTCTAAAAAAATCTGTTAGTCATGATAAAGCAATTGGTAAAAAGTAATTAAATATAGAAAATGCCTTTTTAAGCTTCATTTAGTCAGTCATGTACCGGAACACTCTCATACCTTTGATTGTAGTTTCTGCATACATAAATTTTTATTTTCACATGAAATATTTTTAAACATTTTAATTCTAGAATGGTCTCCTCTTTTTTTTTAATATTTAATTGGATGACTGAGAAGGAAATGCCCATAGGCTTGTTCATTCTGTATATAACTCATACATAATAGTTGCATGCTTATAATACTGTTGCATTTCTTCAGTTTTGTTTCTGTTACTCTGCCTGTCTTTGGCATCTGCACACCTCCAGCATGGCCCTGGGTGAAACAGCTGATCTAGATGGCATAAGCAGGACCTGCCACCAGAAGCCAAATCTATGGGATCAGACATAAACTGGAGACAGTTTTGGTCAACTACACTTTAAAACTGATGATATCTCCTGCTGAGGAGGGGAATATTCATTGCAGAAAGACAAAAAAAGAAACAGCATCAACTATGGCCTCTCTCTTTACTCCTCTTTCTGGAGATATTAGCTCTTGGAGCTTAAAAGTGTCATATTTAGGGAAACTGGTCTCTCCCTTTTAGGTGGAAATCTTGGATAAAGACTAAATACATCTTCCACCAGATTGGAACGTCCTGTCTGGGCTTTCAACACCATACACAAATACACACTTAAAGTTTATGGCCATTTTCCTTTAATTCTTTGAGATGTGAAAAAGTGTAATTGGTTATGAGAAGTTTCTCTTTTCTGTAGCCCAAATCCTGAGGACGCGCAATTGCCTTTCAAGAAACTTACCCAGCAGCCAGCACTGGGATGGATTAATTATTTCTTTCAGTAGGCTGGAGTCTCAGCTTGTGCAAACTGATGATAACAAGCGGCACCACTTTGTGTAGGTGAGGCATGGCCTGAACACAGAGGGAAGAGAGAGGACCTCCTTGTTGTCAGACTCCTGCTAAGTTTTTTTGCTGTATCTCCTCAGTTTGCCTGCCTGTAGAGCAGAGATAATAATTTTCAGTCCCTGCAGGAAGATCACACATGTGAAGGGCTTTGAAGATAAAAACCATTCTACTGCTGTCAGCTTTCCATAAAACCAAAGCATGTAGTGTTATCTAACTCTTTTACACTGTGTATCTCAGAGTGATTCACACATATCTAATAATCCGGAACTTAGAAATACCAGTGTGTTGCCACTGTAGGGAAAGTGGAGCTGTGAAAATACACCTCACTCCTGTTTTTAGACAACAGACAAAAAATGGTATTGCTAATTCTTTTAGTAATAAACTTTTTTTCCCCCTTCCTACTTAGGTTGCTGAAGTCATGTGAAAGGCTTGGACAGCAGGGGCCAGAGGGGAAAATGTCATTTTTCCCATGATTTAGTGACACTAATTGCTGAGTTGAATACCCATGCATAAATTTAATTACTAGGAATGTCTCAGCATACTGTAGGGAGACTCATTTAACAGATGATATTTTGTTTTGATTTAGGCGAAAGAATATTTCGAGGCAAATTTGCTGTATTTTGATTTGCTTCAGTAATGTGCATTTTGAGAAGGTAAACATACCTTGAAACAATTTGCCTCAAGTAGAGAACTTTTATCTTCCAAGCTGACCAGAACTTTTATCTTCCAGGCTGACCAAATGTTACCTAAACCTATATTGGAGCCATCTGATGTTAATTGTAAGGTAATGTATTTGTGGCTTTTTAGTCCTTTTTGGTCTGTTTATAAGTTAGGTAGGGTTTGTACGAGACATTATGCACATATCAGCCAGCTGATACAGCTGGAGGAAGATCAAACTTTCAGATAGTTTGTGTACCTGAAAGATTTTCTGACTTGAGGTCTTTTGCTTAGTTGCTTTTTGTGGTTGGGGGTTTGTTTTAACTGTCAAAATTAGATGATCTGATAAAAACTACCACCTCTCACAGATGAAATAATAAAAGCCTCTGAGGTAGCACAGGTCAACAGCAAAAACCATTAGCCTGTAAAAAGGAGTTCTGTGGATGCAGACAGAAGAAATCCTGTATGGACATATTGGAAAGAGAAGACATCTGTAACCAGATTGTGTTTGTCCATCAAGTGTATAAGACCTAGCTGATAAGGTTAATGCAAACCTACTTCTCTGGACTTGGAGAAGGAGCTCAGAAGTGGTAATACTGCAACAATGAGGAAGACACAAAAAGAGCTTGAGCTGCCCTGACAAAGGCTCTGGCCTTGTTGTGGAACCTGGGGGGCAGTGCTGGGTGGGTACCCTGTGCCTTTTGTGGGGCATCATGTCTTGCTGTCAAAACAAGAGACCACTGAGAACTCTTTGGAAACTATGAATGCTTCTTCACTGATGTGGCACTTTCCTTTGTTTTGCAGCTGAGGAAGCTTTTTGGGAATGCCATGCCCACTTTCCCTCCAAAGATTTATCTGGCAATGACCACGTCAAAGGCAAATGAGAGACATTCTCAGGTGGAGCAGTACCTTTAGAATGGTAAGCTTGGCTATAACAACCTGATCAGCTTTCATAGGTAGGGCTTAAGCCTTTGAGAATGGGTCTAAAATTGTGACTGCAGGGTGCTTTGCCTTCTATACTGAGCTGAGTAAGGGTGTATTCCAAACATTGCAGTCCTGTCCTGGCTGTTGGTTTGCTGGCTTTAGAAGAACAGCTTATCATATTTCTCTCATTTCTGAATCAGCTGCTTTTCTGCAGCTTTCCCAAAAGATAAGAGAGCTGTTTCACACTGAACAGCCTGCAGTCTGTCCATTCTCTGTTGTTCCACATCAGTGAGCTGAGCCACCCTCCCCTGCTGCTTCACGACTGCCAGTGCTGACGTGGGACCCGGTGTGGATAAAAGAGGGAGGCAAAAAGAGACAGGCAAGGGTGGAAGTGTAATATGGACCTGAGCTTTGCACAAACCTCTTCCTTTCAAGGGTTTCCAGAAAGACTTGTGAGAATTGCAACAAGCTCTTTTAGAAAAATTCAAACTCAGGTGCAATGTGCAATATTATAAACCAGGTCTGCAGGATCCCTAGAATGTGTCTTGTGAGTTTCATGTAAGCCAAGGGGGGAAAAACATCCATTTCAATTACTGCAAGGGGTGTGCATGGGAATGAGCTTAAAGGGGGTTTGTAGCCTCTGGCCCCAGATACTTTGTGCCAAAACTTTCAAAATTCAGGATTACTCTTTAAAGTTTTAGTTGGTGTTCATTATAACTTTTTCCTTGAGTGTTCAACAGTTTCTTCTAAATTTACTGGCCATGAGTGACCATGGAGTTACACGGCCAAGAATCTTACTGAGGTCTTGCTCTGGGAGAATAACAGCATTACATGTATTAACCTGTTTGTAGTTGCAGTGATTTAACCACAGACTGATAAAGATAGCCATGCAGAAACCAAAAGATGAGTAAAGTAACACTGACTGTTTAACCAACAGTCATGTTGTATATGTCTTGTTTTGACACACTAGTCATGTTTTTCAGATTTCGTCTAAGTTTGGTTTCCTCCCTCCCCATTTTACTCTTGTTTTTCAGTTGCTTTGGATTCAAATGTTATCAGTAGTGATGTCTTCATAGATTTTTTTTGAAAGCTACTGCAGATAAGCTTTGAATTTTGCACTGAAATAGTTTGTTAGATGAAAGAGTGGAAATACTATCCTACCTCCTGAGTTCAAGGTTCCTTTGCTATCTTCCTTTCCTTGTGTTCTTAGTGTATTGATCTGTCTTGTAAAGCAGCGAGTTCCAATGACAGAGTGCTCTCTGTGAAGCCTGGGTGGCAATAATAATAGCATTACTATTGTTTTTTTCTCCATGTACAAACTTGTTTCTCACATGGAAAGAACTGCTTGCTTTGTTTTTATATCCTGTGACATATCTGGTGAATCTTTTCCCTCTAAACAGTTCCCAGAAGAGTCTTTGTGAGAGCTCAATAGAAGGATTACACACATTCTTGGATTTTGCAACTGTAGTGCTTTTTGGTAGTGTCAGTGGTTTGTACTGATAAGTGTATTGATGACTGCCGTGAAAATGTCATGCTCTCTTACCTTGCAGTTGTAGTGATGGGCTGAATCTGGCATGTATTTGGGTTGTTGCAACCTAGATGACTTTTCAAATCCATTTTAATGTGGTCCATGGCGCCTATGATCTTTCTTTGGCAGGTTTGGAGCCTTGATAGCTCTTGCTTGTGTCTGACTATTGCAAGATGCTGTGTCCCTTTTCTTCCCTTAAGTCCTTTCCAGTCGCTGTGGTTCTTGTGAGACACTAGTAGTGTTTTGGAGCAGGTGGGTGCAGTGTGGCTCCAACAGCGTTTTTAGGGAGGGGATGTTGTTTCAGTTTTCTGGGAAGTGCTTGGTGTGCTGTGGTAACCTTGCCTGCAGTAAGTTGTTCTGGAGAGAGGGCATGTTTTGAAGGACCAAGTAAGAGGTTTGTATCTTGAGCGCTCTTCACTTGCTGTGTGTGGCTAAGCTGTGTAAGCGGAGTTCAGAAACACTACAGAAAATGCTGTGAGTAAGTATTCCTAACAAATTCTAGAAAGTTTTTTTCTATATACTCTGTAAATAAAAAGATACAATTTATTTACAGTCTCCTAAATTCAGACCTACTGAACTGCTCAAGACAGTGAATGAAAAGGCCCTTCCTGATTTCTGTAGTGAGAAGCAGTCTCTCTTCAGTTCTGATCCAATGACTGATGAATCCCAGCAACTATTGCTGAGTCCTAATTAGTCTTGATAAGACTGATAACAGGTCTGCTAAAGAAGGTTAAGTCCATCAGGAATGCCTGCAATTTGCCCTCAAACACTGCCAACAGATTGTTTTTCCTTTAACAACATTTTGTAAGGAAATAATTCTCAAGGATGTATGTTTCTAGGGCTTAAATGTGTCTTTTGGTATGCCAGTATTGTGGATTTCTCTTAACACACCATCAGAAATGATGTTGTATATTTATTTTTTTCCTTTACTCCAGGGGTTTTTGGTGAGAAGGGGTGATTTGCTAAGTAGATGTGTAGTACTAGTTTTACAGGTTATGTACACATATGTGTATGCTTAAAAAGGCATGTGATGGTTGTGCTACCCAAAGCAGTCAGTTATTTTGTAGAGGTCAAGGTAGGCACTGAATTATACCTTAAATACTGGTGCAAGGTCAGTACATTCTCAAGACATAAAAGTAACCCATATTTCTGTTCCACAGTACAGTGGATTTTCATATGCTGTGTTTAGGCTTCCTGCTTGGCAAAGAAGATAGTTCTCCATCTTTATTTGTTTACAATTTAAGCTTAAAATGGCTGTGCTTACATAAATAGATGCTTCATAATACAAATAGCAGTAGTGCTGTATGTGCTCTTTCATTATGGTAAATAACAAATTCCAAATAGACATCAAATAGCTCTGTGAAAGGCAGGAGTGCATCCATTGTCATTAGCTGTGTACAGTGCTTTTAATTGGTGTGACTGACAGCTGAATAAGTATTCATTTTGGCTATTAAAGAATCTCACTGTACAAACTGTCTGTTGTGCATGTTCCAGTATTTATTAGTACACTGTGACTTGAGAGATGTTTTATGGCAGAGTGACAAAATTCCTGCAACAGTACTGAAAGGCACGGGGTGAAGTTTATCTTTAGAGCACTTCTGTACAGTTCTTTCCTTCTCCTTTGTTAAAGACGTGTGGGCAGCATTTAGTACATGTGGCTTGGGAGGGAAAACAGGGAGGGTTCCCGTGTTACTGCTACCTAGTGTTAAAACCAGGCATTACCCCAAACTTTGCAAGAGGATGATTAGTGAATAGAACATCACTAAAATATGAAAAAGTATGTTCCTTTTCTGTCAATGACATGGACTGGCTTTGAGTAGTCAGTCTTGGCTGCCTGAAACAAATTAGTGCACACCTGTACGAGCTGAGCTGGTGTGGGAGCAGTGGCAGCAGGACTGCACTGCAGGTGGTGATGAATGCAAAGCAGTCAGTCACTTTTCTGCCACCACAGCTATTTATTGAGCACAGATCTGTCAGCAGGTCAAACCAGTGCAGCTTCTATAATAGAAACTTTCATTTTTAATAGCATAAGAGAATAGGAAATCAGAAGGGAATGAGTTTGCTGGGCTAGGCATGTCTTTTCCCCTAAAAATTCTACTGCTGACTTTTTTTCACCTTCAATTCTGTCTTTCATTATTGTTCACTCAGAAAATCTGCTAGTACTTACTTCATCTACTTGGTTTATCTCAAAAAACAGTATTAAAGCTTCTAACTGTGGGTATTTGTATTTGTCACTGACTAAAATACAAGATGCAAAGGTAAAAATCAAACTGAATTTAAGACCGTTTTGGTCCTTGTCCTGTGTTACTTCTGAATGAGGCTGTGAAGTGTTGCTGAGACCAGCACTCCCTGGGGTGGGAGTGCAAGAACCATGGCTTTACTGTGGCTGCTTGACAGTATTGAACATGAGTCCTCTGTGTCTGCACTCAGCGTCATACCAACCACCTATATCCCCTAAGCATACCTAACAGGGCAAACTTTCCAAGTTTTGGACAAGCCTGTGCAGGTCGACCCTGTTTTCCAGGCCTCTGTTTTTGCCTCTCACTGCCTTTACCTGTTGCATGTGTTATAGCAGCCATACTCTGGCTCTTGCCCCAGTAACCAAATCTCATGGGAGAAATTGTCAGGGGACAGCAGGACACCTAACACAAAGGGAGACAGCTTGGCAGAATGGATGCTTTGCTCAAAACAAACATTGCTAAAATATTTACAATACTATGGCACAGTAGATTTGAACAACCTAACCCATAACTTCCCTGCTCCTCCACTATTCCAAGCTCTGCTAACATGGACAGTGACCAAGCTGGAGAGACAGACTCAGTATATGCCTTGCTACATCCAGCTCCTAAAGACAAATCCTGAGGTTCTTGCAAGAAGCCATTAACAAGGGGAGACCCTGTGGCTGTGTTGTCTTCACCTGTTTCATCAAGAGAAAGACAATTATGAGCACATACATACATCCCAATCAGTCTCATTTCAGTGCAACTCATTTGTATCCTTGAATGTAACCTGAGATCATGGTCTGTCTCTGTGTTGGGCATCCATAAAGTAGATTCAGGATGCAGCTGTGAGGACAGCCAGTCATTATGCATTTATTAATAAAATTGAGACATATTTCCAGCCTGTCTTGCTGGTGAACGTCAGACTTGAACATGAGAAAGATGATTCGGGTGTTGGTGAAAGGACTGATGAAAAGTTTCTGAGTACTTGAACAAAGAGCAGATCAAAGCCTGATGATAGGTCAAAAGTAGAGTTCCTATGTGGTCCTTCACCAAAGGACTCTGATGGAAGGTGGGTTTCCTTCAGAAGAACAAGCATTAGGCCAAGGATTGAATATTGTGAAAGGAAAAGATATCGTGGTGTGTGTGCTGTTGGGAGTATAGGTAAAATGTAACCCAGAAATCTGCAAGTGCTACCAGGAATCAGAGCTGGTCTGCAATTTCTTAGCTAGAGCCCATGTCTTTGCCCATGCAGGCTCTGCATCCCTGCACTTGCACCACACCACTTGTGAGTGCAGTGGAGGAATGCATGTTTGTAACATCCCTCTGTGCTCACTCGCAGTAACTCAGAAATGTGTTTGGACGTGTATGTACACAAGCAAAAGTCAGACTGGGTCTCTGAAATTTCGGCACTGCTTTAAAAATGTTATTTAATTCATATCAAACTAACTTGTGTTTCTTATTTAAGAGCTTATATTTCAAAAGTGCAGCTGGACACAAAACTGAATTTCACGTGGTAAGTTCCCATACTTTCAGACTTGTATTGTGTGCTGGCCGGAGGAAGAACATTCAGACATAGAAAGTTCTGAAGAATTTTAGTTCAAGGATGTCTATTTTGGTTTTGTTTCAATGTTAAGATACAATTCAGTCTCCTGACTTGCTGTTCTTTTCAAATACATTGTAATAGGGATTTACATTCTCATCCTCTCTTTTTTATGATACAGGCTTCTTAGCTGAGCAACAAATCCACTGAGAGCTTGCTGAGGATTCAGGTTGGTGCTGACTTCTGTTAAAAGAAAAGCACTTAACTTTAAGTTTTCTAAAGGAAAAATGGGAGGAATAAAAAGATATCTAGATATCTTTCTTCCATTGGTGGGGGGAAGGCTATATAATAGGTATATATTGAGGGTGTGTTTGTTTGCATTTTTGTTGTTTTTGTGATTTGTTTTTCTTTCTTTATAAGAACTTCTAATTTTCCATCAAAACCAAAATCCCAAGAAAATGGCTCACCAGCTCTGTATTATTCTGTGTTCTTATGATAATGACTGAGCTCTGCTTCAAGGGACAGGCGAGTGAGCGGTAGGCAGCAGCTCTAGATGTTTCAGAAGATTCTACTGTAGGTAATCATCATCATCATGGCTAG